>JASVEL010009972.1:0-223431 GCA_032618575.1 Nicotiana noctiflora
TCAACCACCCTTTTTGAATCATTCTTTCTATTTCCTTTTTCAAGGTACGACAACTCTCAATATCGTGCCCTCTGACATTGGAATGGTATGCACATCGTGCAGTAGGATCGAAGCTTCTTGCACGTGGATCGGGAGTGTATCCGGGGAGCGGCGTAATCAGGCCGACATGTTTTAACTTTTCAAACAGACTTGCATAGGATTCTCCGATAGGGGTGAGCGCCTTTTCTCGCTTCAACAACCTTTCCTCCCTAAACGCCTTATTTGGCCTGAAACCTGACCCGGGGGGTTTCCGGTATGTTCGTGGGGGTTGGTAGGCCTTTTGTGGAGCTGAGTACCTAGCAGGTGAAGTACGATTTTGGTTGTCCCGGGGAGAGTAGTGGTGTTGGGGACGGGAGTAGCATTGTGAAAACATAGCTGGGGGACGAGTAGTTGAGCTAATCGAGTGGCTGGAAAAATTGTGATAGGCGGGTATATATGGAGGGTGTGGGGAATCCTCCGGCATCGGGTTCATTGTACGGGTAAGGACAGAGTCCAGGAAGCTAGGTGGTGGCGGAGGTGGTGCTTTTCCATCCATCCACGCCCGATACATATCAGCCACGTGTTGTCTCAATATCTTGACTTCTTCTACTAACCCGTGGTTCCGTTCAACCAGCTGTTGTCGGGTATCGGTATCAACCCACTCGGTCTTGAGATTATCTGCCATTGTCCTTTGTCTTATAGGGAAGAGTTATTTTAGAACCACAACCAACCACCTTTCTGGAACTTTACACAACAAAGTGAAGACATCACGTTAGCGTTAGGGCATTGGACAAACGGGTAAACGTGCATTAAGGATGCAATGAACCTAGGCAGTTAAACCTTTCTATCATGCATTTGCTTCAGTTACATGCGTCGTTCCAGCTTCTCATATATGTGCTTCTCAATTGTTGTTATTATTCTTTCCATTTTTTCTCTTTTTTTTTTTGTAGTTTTCCATTTTTTTTTTTTTTTTTTTTGGTTATGGATATGGTCGAATCCTATGTGGATTGCCTACGTATCATGACCCCGCATGAATCGGACCGAGCGTAGTTCTTGCAAATTAATGCAAGAAATAAAGAGATGTTTATTTGATTTTTTGATTTTTTTTTTTTTTTTTTAATAAAAATTGTACAAGCCGACTCCAACTACAAACTTGTGTAGGAGATTTCTACAAGAATAAGAATATTTTTGGTGTCACTTATGACGATTTCTACAAAATTGGCCACATAATGGCTTTTTTGACAAAATGACTATTTTTGCAAAATTTATTTAAGAAAGATAAACTTGAAAATTTTTCCATCCTGTGGCTCATGGGGCATCGTTCGGCATCGCCATAACCAACACAAGACTGAGAAGTTTCTAACGTCAATTGACTATTTTTACAAAATTGGCCATGTAATGGCTTATTTGACAAAGCGGCTATTTTTGCAAAATTTTATTTAAGAGGCTACAAATTCGAAACTTTTCATCTTAAGGCTCATGGGGCATCGTTCAACACCGACACAGGCCAACACAAGACTGAGAGAAAATTTAAATGCCAAATGTGGCCATTTCAGCAAAGACCGGCCATGTAATGGCTTATTTGATAAAGTGGTTATTTTTTGTAAAGTTGAGTGATGACTCAAAACTTGATTTTTGCGGATACAACCTTTCAACATTTTCGCGAGGGAACATTTCAAGGTTGTGTCCAAAATTATTTACAAACGACTCGAAATGGCTATTCTTGCAAAAAACAGCCTTCCGGCGTCCTTTTAAGGGACATTCGGCTTATTTCAAGCAAGAATAGCATTACCCGACTTAAAAATAAAAATTTTGACATTTTTTGGTTATTTTTGCAAAAAGGGTGTGAACCCGGACTTGATTTTGCGGCTATGGCCTTGCAACATTTCCACAAGGAATATTTCAAGGTTGTGCCCGCAAATTATTAAAATGACTCAAAGTGGCTATTTTTGCAAAAACAGCCTTCCGGGGTCCTTTCGGAACATTCGGCTATTTTCAAAAACATCGTCACTTTGATTTATTGACAAAATTAAACACACACATTTTTTTGATTTTTTTCTTTTTTTATATATTTTTTTATTTTTTGCAAACGGGGTGTGAACCCGAACTTGATTTTGCGGCTATGGCCTTGCAACATTTCCACAAGGAATATTTCAAGGTCGTGCCCGCAAATTATTAAAAATGATTCAAAGTGGCTATTTTTGCAAAAAACAGCCTTCCGGCGTCCTTTCGGAACATTCGGCTATTTTCAAAAACAGCGTCACTTCGATTTTATTGACAAAATTAAACACACATTTTTTTTTTTTTTTTTTTTTTAAAAGGGGTGGTTGAACCCGATGAGGGTTGCCTACGTATCTCACCTAACGGTGAGAATCAAACCTGCGTAGTTCGGTCAGATTATTTTATGACCAATTATTTCAACAAAATTGCTCTTTCTATTTTTCAAATTTTCAAATTTTTCAACAGCATTTCGTCAATATTTTTGATATTTTTCTATTCCAAAATTCTATTTTTTTTTTTTCAGGAATTTAACCAATCATCATAATAATACACGATAAATAAATGCAACATATAATATGCTCGGTCTTTGATTACCGGGTCACCTGTCCTAGACGGACCCAACCCCTGTGTTGAGTCCCCTAAGTCAAATGTAACGTGATGCAAATAAGCGTTTCCTACTAGGGATCCGGCATGAAGTCACGTTATTCTAAGTTCAAAACCTGGGTATGTGTTCTAGACTGTGTACCCAAGCGGACAACTCGGGCTGAGGAAGGAGCTCCTTTTCGGGAACCAAAAGGCCAGCCGGCTTAGAAACTTTCCGAGCCTCTTTATTATTTCGGGGTATGACACTAACAGAATAAGGAGTCTCAACCAGTGAGCACATCCCCGGGGGTGAGAAGTGAAGGGTTTGCGGCACAGTTTTATATACAGTTCACGTAATATCAAAGCGGTAAACATATAACAGTTTGTATATACAGTGTAACTAGTATCAAAGCGGTAGACATGTAGCACGTTAATTAAACATGTAGTAAAATCAGATATAGGCAAAACAACAATTTAACTGAGCTCGAATTCTTAGGCCCTGAACCGAAGTTCAGAGGTCGATTTTCCCCAGCAGAGTCGCCAGAGCTGTCACACCTCCTTTTTGCGCGCCCGCGAGGGTGCAAAGGAGTTTTTCCAATTAAAGGACAATCGAGACGGGATCAATTTATTAAATTCAGAGTCGCCACTTGGGAAAATAATGGTGTCCCAAGTCACCGGTTTAATCTCGAACCGAGGAAATTTATGACTCCGTAATACAGTCTGCGAAACTAGAAACCTGGATAAGGAATTCTGTTAACCCGGGAGAAGGTGTTAGGCACTCCCGGATTCCGTGGTTTTAGCACGGTCGCTCAATTGCAATTTTGTTTCTATCTGATTCTTTTATATATTTTAACTATGTGCTTTTAATGCTCCGCTCTTATTTTTTAGAAGAATTGCGACGTTACGAAAACACATTTCGAGCCGCACCGTAACCAGTACGCCTGCGACTCTAATGTATTTCGGTTTCGCCGAGAGTAAGATTTGGGTCACATAAATGCGCACCCGTATTCAGGAAGGTAATTTATTTACAAATCGTGCCTAACGAGTCTATCGTCGTTATTAATTTTTGGGAAAAAACCGTGAAATTTGCTAAACGGTCTTCCCGAATCTAAGATTTTTATAACAATTAATTTGAGGGCCCCGCAATTGTGTATTCCATGCGGCGAGGCTCATCTCACTTTTATTAAAGGTCATACCTAAGTAACTAAATTTTCTATTTATTTTGTCTCTAATGATTGATTAATTCACGAGTACAAGTTTAAATTCCGAATTCAATATAAAAGGAATTGTATGAAACTTAAATACACAATCTAACTCTTTATACAAGTTACTAAGGCTTTGTTTACGGTTACACTAATGTATTGCTTACCCATGATCATGGATGCAAATGAACTAACTAAAGCTATCTATTAACTTTGCTCTTTTAACAATCTATGCTTCGAGTGATTACTCTAATTATTTGATCTAAATTGCCAATTCGGTTCTTTGCTCATAATGATGTATTTTATGTTTGATAGCTATGCCTTGTCTTAGTTCAATTGTAGGGTTCTTTAAATTGTACCTGGAACACGGGCTTATTAAGAAAACTGTTAACATAATATATGCTTTTACTACAAACTAGTGTTAATCTAGCTAAACATGGCAGAACTAAACCAATAACAGAGATTAAAATCCTAGGCTATCAGAAGGTCGAAACTAGAATGTTCGATTAATTTGACTTCAGCTTTTCGATTAAACATACTACAATAATTTCAAATGAATACAATTATCAATCAATTCGAATTACACGGCAACAACAGGAACTCGTATAACTCTCCAAACTGCAGTTCATCATTTGATTTCAGAGCAGTGTTTACACTGTCTCTCTAGTTCAACATGGACATGAGAAGTACCTGGATGATGACAAAGAAGAAAAGAAGGAGCAATCAGCAGTAGTAATGCAGTAGCAATACAACAACAGCAACACTCAGCAGCAGTGACACAGTAGAAACCACAGCAGCAGTAGTATACACCCAGCAATAGCACAGAACAGCAATACCAACAACAGTAAAAGGACCCAACCAAACCACAGCAACAACAGCAACAAACCAAACATGCAACCGTGACACAATGTGTATGTGTGTGTGTATTTTTATGAGTGCACCTCCATCTATGCTGTGAATATGTGTATCCCCCTTTTTCCAATCCCCCTCCCCCTTATTTATATCAATTGAGACCTCTCTCCAACTCATAACAGCACTAAGACCCATTTAATTAAGCTATTTTCCCATCAACTCCACTACCATATGTCTTGTTCCCCACTACCATTTGTCCCACTCTATTAATTAATTCCTAGCATGGGTAATATATTTAACTACTTCTTTTAACTTCTTCCAAGACCACTATGTCTTGTTCCTCACTAAGTATTAAACAATACCCTATTTTAATATTATTAGTGCTTAGTGGATAAAATACTTTAACATAAATAATTCTTTAAGTTTTCAATTTCCATATTACCCCTAAAACTACTGAAATTACTATTCTTCCCAGCTATAACCAATTCATCTAATGGAGAGAACTTGGCTAATTCTTAACAACTGAAATCTGATTCCTAATTCAACTGAACAGATCACCAAGCTTCAGTAACAAAACAAATAGATCTCCTAATAACTAGACAAACAAATCACAACAAGGAAAACCAAACATCACCTTAGTAATTTTCAATAACAACCAGAAACAGATGACTAACCATAATATGGAGGTACTAAACACAATGATAATCTGAATCTTCAACCACCTTAAACTCACATGAAGATTTCAACAAAAGTAACTCGATGCATTCAATCGACACAGAATATAAACTTGACTCGAGAGGAAATTAAACAAAAACAACTATTCTAAAGTTCAAATTATCCAAACAAATTCAAATAAGGAAGAGCGATACGGAAATGAACCTGCTGAGCAAAAAAAAATGCACTAATCTTGATTCCGACGATCCGACGAGAAACAACAGCAACCAACAAAGCCTCAAACAAATCCGAAAAACTAACAGCATACGAATGCGAAGCACCATTTTTATGACTGCTCATGACCTTAAACTGGAAATACAGATTAACGATCCCAAATTCAACCTCGACGGAAACTCGAATAGAACCTCAGCACATTGTTCTCCGCATCTATGGCACGATAATTTCTCTCAACAGAATCAATCCTCTCGCGGCAGATATTGTTCTGTTTATGTAGCTGTGTTGTTTCGCTCATCAACTCCTCCAAATGCTGCTGCTTCCTCATCCGTGACCGCCTTGCAGATTCACGGTTGGACTCCATTCTCTTTCATTTTCTTTCATCATTCGTGGCATAACGTTGGCCATCAGAACCTGAACTAACTGGTTGCTGCCGGCAGACTGGCGGGTTCAAGCGATGGAGAATGTCGAACTCGGAACAACAAACTCGGACTCGATCGATTGACTTCAACGGAGAAATAAACAAAACACGAATTCAAACTCGTTGTCGTTTCTATTTTTGGAGCGAAGAAGAAGAAAAGATGAGGGGAAGCAGTGGCGGCTGGTTTACGATGTGGAGTGGCGTCAGAGGAGGCAGTGACTGTTGTGTTTTGGTGTCAAGGTCCGGTGGAGGCGACGCGGAGGAGGCAGCGGCGGAAGTGGCAGGCGGCTGGATGGTTGGACGACTGGCGTCCCTTGCTCTCTACTGTTGCGGCTGGCTCTTAATTTTGCTGGGAGATTTGGAGGTCAACCACCGGCGACCATGGCTGAATCGCCCGGGGCGGCGCTACTGGTGGAGGAACGAGCAGCGATTTTGGAGTAAGGAAATGGAGGGATCGATGGGAGGACTGGAATTGGTGGCGTGTGGAGGAGGACGGGTGGTGTGTTGTTTGGTGTGGAGGGGTCGTTTCTATGGTGAAAGACAGGCGGCTCTTTGGAGAAGATAGGGGGTGGCGGCCGGTTGACGTGAGTGAGAAGATGGGCGGCGGCGGCAGCTTCTCTTTGTCTGCTGAAGAAGAAAATAGCTTGGGCGGCTGTGTATTGTTTGAAGTAGAAGAGAAGAGAGGTGGGGGGGGGGGTTTAGGATTAGGGTTTGTTTTTGTGTAATGAAAAATGATGGTGTATTGAAAAGAGGGGGGTTTGATTATTTCGGACCGGGTCGGGTTGGGCTGAGGTGTTGGGATGGCTGGGTAGGGAATTGGGTGGTGTATTGAATTACATTGGGCCTGGTTTTGCTATGGCCCAATTCCGATTTCCATACTACATTCCATGGTGTATCATATACACATGTGTGTATATATATATATGTATATATATATATATATATATATATATATATATATATATATATATATATATATATATATATATATATATATATATATATATATATATATATATATATACACATATACTAACTCATAACACAATTAATTTTTACTACAATCATCCCACATAATTACATATCACTTAAATGTAAACCGTATAATTTTGATATTAAACACTAAAATGCAAAACATGATGTATATATTTTGTATTTTACTAATTTAAATAAATAAACATGCACACACAAACATGCAAAAAATGTAAGATAAAAATAACACAAAAATCACAAAAATCATGCTCAACATAAAACTATTTTATTTTTGAATTTTCTGGGAGTGATTCTCATGTAGGGCAAAAATCACGTGCTCACAAGATATAACGAATTACACACTGGTGTAGTGGTTCAAACCCCAGTGTTTAAGTGAACACAAAGTTCGATAGTAAATCACACTTACTGTTGCTTTCTTTAAAACTAAAACAATGAAGAAAATGAGGAGAAACTCAAAAAATCGTATGGAAAATCTGAGAGAATTGACTAGTATTTATAGCTAATGTTGGGCTGAAATTCAAAGAGGTGCAGCTCTTCAGAATGACTGTTTATACAAAACGGCCACATCATAAATGACATAACATAAATGACTATTTACTCAACAATAAAGAGGCAAAATTGGAGATGATAGTCAATTTTCTGTTACAAAAACATAAAACGAAAAAATGAAAACGGTTGGATTTTAATATTAATATTTTGTTATTATAACGGATATTTAATAACATTTCTGTTAATATTTACTATTAACAAACGAAGCCGAACGACGATAACGACGCGAGACTTGCCTTCTTCTCAACTGTTTAAGAGCTAGAAGAAGAACAATTCTTTGTATACCCATTAAAAACCTCTTTCTCTTCAATACGAGACAATGTCCTTTCATCAAGAAAGAAATCTCAAATAAAAGTAAAATATTTTATTTTTCCTCCATTTTCCTTTCATCCTCGTTTTAAGCATTAATATACCTAAAAACTCAATGGTCATACATGAGAACTGACATCACCACCTATCAAACAATCACCCAACGGAGCTAACGGAATCAACGTAACTCTATTCTGGAGCCGTCTTCACACTGTTCCGACTACGGTCCAACTCTTAAGACTTAAGCTCCCATTTAGGGATAAGTATCCCAAAATATTCTGAAACTCAAAACGGATCATCCCGACAAATCACAATAGCAGAAATAGATAACATGGAAGTAGTTAATAAGGGATCGGGACGTTAGTTCTCAAAACGATCGGTCGGTCAAACAGACTATTAAACTATTAAATGGTATGATCATCTTGATCTAGACAACAAGTCACGATATGACGTTCCACAATATTAATCATTCAAGTAAACTAATAATTATTTGCCCAAAGCTTTATTTTAATAATTTAGCCATTATTTTACAAAAATAAAAATAAAAATTCTACATAACTTGGAATAAAGCTAGTAAAGAAGAAATAAAAAGACTTTTATTCCTCGAGATTTCGTCACATAATTCCCAGTCTCCACTCTATCCAATAGAGTTCTCGAGAAAATGTTAAATGCTCAAAGTCACTTCACCAATTCTGCAGCGAGCTAGGTGAGAGTCGACCACAATTGGGGCTTCAGAAATGGCGGTTTCATCATCACATACTCTTCTTTCATTTCCCTCACCTCTCGGCTCTCGTTCAATTTTCCCCGACACCAGTTTACATGGCTCCAATCCTTCTCTCGTCGGTTATCCTTTTACAGCCACCAATCGTCGCCGCTCATTCATTATCACCTTCTCCTACAGTAAGCTATTTCGCTCCCTCTATCTTCGTTACAAATTGAAAGTGTCTTGTTAAAGTACTACTTAATTTAATGTTCCTTTACCTGCAGAATCCAAAAAAGAACTCTCAGTTGATAAGAAAAGACAGTTACTTGAACAATACGGTCTTAATCCGGATGCGTTCTTATCTGAACCTTCTCCAAAGGTATGTTATTAACCCTCTCTGAAACAAATATTTGTTTATTTTAAACAAAATAATAAATGTGCCTGAGTAGACTGTCATATAGCTAACCTTAATCAGATTGAAGCTGAGTTTTAGTTAATTAGTTGATGTTAATGGTAGTGTTTTCATTGAATTTATAGACAAAAAAAAGAAGAGAACAATCCAAGACGGGAGGTGGAAAAGAGGTCCTTCTAGAAGAACCTAGGGCGCCACGTGAGACACATAAATTGCTTCAGGTTTGTTTTGCAACTACATTTTAGCTAAATCTTTTGCTGCTAATGGAGAATTCCCTTTTATCCTGGTCTTTGTGTAATTTATAATTACGAAAGACTGATTTTTTGGTGCACTTGTGAGATAGTTGATATGTGTACTTGAACACTTTCTTCTTTGTTGCTTTATGAAATGATATAAATGTAATGAAAAGCTGCAGCATGAGGAACTAGTGTTCTAGGCATACCTAATGAGTTTAAGAAATTGCAAGTTCATTAGCGGAAAAACTCTTCGAGTTTTGCAGACTGGTATGGTGCATTTATTGATAATACAATCATATCTAAGATTCTACTGCATATTGGTTGTAATTCATTTTTCCTAGTGTCTTTGCTCTTAGAAGGAATTTTATTTTTAAGGTTGTTGGAGGGACAGCACGAAGGAAGAAATTGCTCTCACCAAAGAGTATGGACGTGCGTCCCATGATGGAAGTCGTAAAAGCTGCTGCATTTGGCATTTTGCAAGTGAGATTCTTGTTAGCCGTTTAGTGCAGTTTGTCTTTGAAGTAATGCAAGATACACCGTTGTAAAGTTGTTAAATATAAATTGTTTTCCACTGTATAGGCAGCTGGTGGTTGCCCTGCATCTTTAAGGCCTGGCCGTTGGTTAGACCTCTATAGTGGGACAGGATCAGTTGGTATAGAAGCCGTCAGTCGAGGATGTTCTGAGGTTAGCATTAAAACAATAACAACCCTATTCAGGATCAAATGCTCTATTTTATTTACTTATTACTAGTGAAATTTTTATTGTCTCCATATTTTTTTAAGGTAGCAGTTGATTTGTGGATCTTTATATTTTTATTTGGTCTTTATATGTCATTTTGCGCTCATAGCATTTGTGTATATTTCTGTTTGCAAATTTCTAGGTACATTTTGTTGAGATGGACCCTTGGGTTGTCTCAGATGTTCTGCGGCCAAATTTAGAATGGACTGGTTTCCTTGATGTTTCAGTCATACATACTGTCCATGTTGAAAGCTTCTTGGAGCGGGCAGAAAATTTTCTTGGTAAGAGTTTCTCTTCCCGGCAATATGTTGCCCCACAAGCGAGCTAAGTTAGGAATTACTGCTATCATGAATGAGTGATTCTGATTTAACACACACTCTCTCTCTCTCTCTCTCTCTCTCTCTCTCTCTCTCTCTCTCTTTTCTCTTAAGAGGTTCATTGAATCTTTTATCTAATATTTCCTTGTACATTTGTTGTACGAAGTAGAAGGTTATTACTCGCTATGAAAATGTATAAAAAGAAGGTTCGTTTGCTTACCCTGAAAATGTATAAGATACAAAGTCTTTCTTGGTCTTTTTTATCAAAAAGGAAACAGAAAAATGAAACACCTTGAACATTTTTACCAAGTTAATTCTTAAAAGGTGCAGTCTATACTGATAACATTTTATCATTTGTGATATCTCTTTTTGTCGCACTAATGCATTTTTCAAGATCATTGTGTATGTCAGTGTCTGGGCAGTTTGGAGGTCACTTTGTTTTGTACTAACAGTAGGCTGCCTCTAACTGTTACCATCAAAGGGTTCCTTATCCCCTTTGATGAAACAGATTTAGAAGGCATGGAAATAGGTGTGGGACTACATTGTAAATATTAGATCTTGTTAGTCAAACAATCAGTAAAGGTTGTTGTGATGTGCATACTGCATAATCATTTGGCAATAACATTGCTCAAGGAGGTCTTTAAAAGAAACTTAACCAGATACCTAATATTTAATACCTGGAGTTGGTAATTTCATGGCGGAGAAGAGTAATAAGAGAGGTTCGGGATGTTGGGGGGTCGGGGTGGGTGTTACCGATGTGGTTGGTGCTTCACATGCTTGGCCCCAGGCCAGTTTAAGCCACTTTCTGAAGGTTCGCTTGACATTATAGTTGATTGTGGCTAGTCAATCCTTTATATCCTTTCTTCACCACTTCTGTACTTCCAGAAAATTTGCAAGCAGTACAGTTTCTCTTCTCTTTTTCTTCACTCGTATGATCTTTTTTGTTATTTTGTCTGGCAGTGGTCAATAGCTGTACAGTTAGTTACAATTTTGAGGGAAGATTTTCCAAAAACAAAGCTCTAACCATGCAAGTTTTATGCTGCTCTTTTACTAAACTATTAACAGTCAAAGATTTGTTTTTCTTTTTCAGGTGAAGGTGGGAGCTTTGATTATATTAGTGTTACGCCACCATATGCTGCAGTTGATTACAGTATACTAATGAATCAAATTTCGAAATCATCAGTAGTGGGAGAGAATACATTTATAGTAAGTGTTACAATGGTTGTGCTTTATTATATTAAATGTGTTCCTTTTCTGTCCAGAAGTTTTTTTTTGTTGGTTGTAAGCATAATTTTGTGTATTCAGTTGGTGGAGTACCCCTTGAGAACTGACATGCTGGATTCATGCGGGTGTCTTGTTAAGGTATTGAGAGTTCCCCTCTTTCTCTCTCTTATTTATTTATTTATTTATTTTTTATTTTTTATTTTTTTTAGATAAAGAGCAGTTCCAGTTTTTCAGTATTAGGTCAGAACTATCCCCTCCCTGCTCGAGTGGATGTACTAAGACATTTTGTTATTGGATGTTATCATTAGAAATATTACTGATTGTTTAATGCATAGGCTGTGATTTTCCATTCTGTCGTTAGTAAATGAACTTGAATGGTGTTTTCTTCTTAAACTTAAACTTAAATGTTTTACAGAGCTAGCTGGATATATTGTTCAGTTATACACAACGGAACTAATTCTCTTTCTCTTATTACTAAAAAATACAGATATCTGATCGGCGGTTTGGTCGAACGCATTTGGCAATATATGGACCAAAGTGGGCGCAGAAGAAGAAATATGTTGAGAAGACAAAGAGAAGGCAGGAAAAGATGGATTTGTTAAGGGAATTGGATATTTCGGCACCTGCAGTTTAGCTACTGAGAATTGCATAACATATCTTATAGTCAAGAGAGGGTGGAAAATGCTGTCAGACAATTGTTTGCCCCATTTCTCTCCATCTATTCACATGGTAATCTTGCTTTGGTGCTCCTTTGTGTTGATACATCGTTTAATCGTGTTGCTACAGATGTCTGCTGATCAATCAGATGGATCTTTAAACTGCAGGTCAATTGCTTTTCGGGGAATTTTGCATCCCTAGCTGCCCCATTGGAATGACATACATGACTCCCTCATAATGAGCAGCCGTAACTAAGAATAGATTATGAGTTTTCTGCAGGATTTTGCTAGTAAATGTGAATATATATTATTACCTATATTCTACACAATGGATTTTTTAATTGTATCGAAGTGCCATTCCCTGTTTATCCTTGTTTTGTCTATGTTATGATAACGAAAAATGCCAAAGAAATTTATTCTCAATTTTCAGAGCGTGAATCTGTGATCTCCCATGTAAATCGTCCAGCATTCTCTTTTCAACATCACATTCAACTTGTATATGGAAAAATTCGTCTATTCTTTTTGAATTTTTGAATAAGGTAGTATGAAGAAAAGCTGGAAAAGGAGCATGCCTGACAGTGATATGATTTCTTTTGTAAAGATAGGTCAAGAAAAGATGGAACTGTTGTTTGAACATTAGTGATGGACCACGTTATTTGGTACCTTGAGTTATATCAGAGGAAGCTCATTTGTCCTACCTCTGATCTGAGAGTAAAGTAGGTCAGTATTTGGGCTTATAGAGATAGGTTTTCCCTCAGGATTCAGTACAGAATAGGTGTGATTAAATGCTTTGAATATTGAATGTGGTGTCTTTGGGTTGTTTGGTAGGGTGTATAAGAATAATGATGAATAAGGTACATTAGTAATGCAGAGATTATTTTTTATCCACTATTTAATGTGGTGTATTAAAAATTAAATTGTGAAAAATAGTTGTTTACAAAAATATCCTCATATTTTTTAACTTTAATGACAATTTTGTCTTTAAGCATGTTAACGTATGCATTAATAGTCTTGGTATTGCTAATACTAGGGTTTGCTATGTATTAGTTATATAAAGGATAATAACTAATGCAGAGGTTCAAAAAGTGTAATTATGGTATTGTTAATACCAAAAGCTAATGCGCTTTATTTTCTTTAATGCATCATACCAAACGGGCTTAACATGAATTGAATATATGTCGTGATACCACTCCTAAACTTGTGTTGAAAGTTGGAATTCTATTTTGAAGTTTGGATGAGTGATAGCCATCTTATTTTCAAATCTGGATGGTATCAGCTGTAACGGGTAAAAGCTATTGTACTTCATCACTAGTGTATATATATATATATATATATATATATATATATATATATATATATATATATATATATATATATATATATTACCAAACTTTGATGTAATTATTCCGTCTTTCATATTCACACGTATACTTTCTATATTTCAGAATCTTTTTTTGCTTGAAAGCTTTAGATTCCGTATAGCATTGGTCCTGACTGTGATTAGAACATACTGGAGAATGTCCTTGCAGATAATGTCTCTGTAAGATTAATAGTATAATGGCTAAGTTTATTTTTGGCCAAAAATGTTTTTTTTTTTTGTTTTTGCCAAAAACATTTTTGACCTTAATTTGGTCAGGCTTGTGGAAGGAAAAAAAGTATTTTTTGAGGAGAAGCAGAAAAAGTAACTTATCTCCAAAAGTACTTTTGAGAAAAATACACTTAGAAGTAAATTTTTAAAGCTTGACCAAACACTAATTGCAGCTCAGAAGTGTTTTTCAAACTAATTAGTCAAATACAATTTATTTCTTACTAAAAATACTTTTAAAAAAAGCACTCTTAAAAAAAATATTTCTTAAAATAAATTGATTTTACGGCTTGATCACTAGAGCTATAAGTTAAATGGGCAGTGTTTTTAGTAAATAGACGGCCTAAGGACTGGATGATATGGTCAGAAGTTTCTTACATTTCTTTTGCAGGCACTTCTTTTAAGGAGTTTCTTTTACAGATTCTTATGCGTGACTTCTAAAACAAGTACGTACATAGTTTGAACTCTAGTTTGGCCACTGATTTTAGCGTAAAATTTTTTCTTTCACTCAAACATTTTTTTTTTCAAATAAAATGCATATCCAAATACAATTTCAACTTCCAAAAATTATTTTTCTAATACAACTTTAAAATTATTTTTTCAAATTCACCAAATCTATATCCAAATATTAGCTACATGGAGAAGAAAATTAATGACAAATAGAGCTAATAAAATTTGACACTGGGGCAAAAGATGGTGTTTTTACTTGCGGGATGGCAATTCCAAATTTATTCTGGAATAAGGAATAAAGTTCTCTTTGATTTGCTCTGACGGTGATGTGATGATTTTGAATCTAGTTTCTGTGTCAAAATCACCTCTTTAATATCAGCAATTACGAATAGCCAATTCTAGAACCACGAATCTACGATCATTAAGTTTTTACCATTGAACTAATTATTGGACGCTTAAAATTTTGAGTTTAAAATTAAATTTGAATCCTTTGTACTTTTTTACACACGCGCGCACATATATATATTTGCTTTGGGTTCAACCGAACCCTAACATTTTTCATATAGTAACATTATATTTTTATGTAAATTTTTTAAAACTTCAACCCACAATTCAAAATTTTCAAATCTAATCAGTATAAAAAAATTGGACACTTTACTTTCTTATATAACTGTTCTCTACCTATCCCTGTGCTTAATTATCTCCCCTTTTACCCCACATCTTCAACTATATATTCCCATCCTTTTGTTGCTTTTGGACATAACGAACTTTAACTTTTCCATGCTATATATTTCTCTTATGGCAAACCATAGTCTCCCTGAAAGAGCATTCGAACAACAGAGTACCACTGTATACTGTTTGTAATTTCTGTTTACATAGTACCAGAGGAAAAATTAAATTTCTGTTTACATAGGGCCTAAAATTGGTTTTGGCGTGATCCATAGATGGAGATTGAAGATCAGATGCAGGAGAAGCAGTGCTAGTAATGGCTGGTAATGGTGCTGGCGGTGGCGGTGGCGGTGGCATCAGCATTTTGCGGGGTTTCTTGGGAGCTGTTGTTTTACTTAGTTTTCTATGTTTTGTATCTGCTGAGATTCTAATGAAGCAAAGAGCCAAAACTGTCACCAAAACAATTACTGAGAGGATAACAACAGAAACTGAAAGGCATTCTCTTCCAAGGAATACCAATCTCAACTATGTCAGCAAAAGAAGAGTATGGAGTGAACCTGATCCCATACACAACAGGTATTTAATATTCATGAGCAAGAGTCTTGAATAACCAAACCATATATACTTCAGTTCTATAGGCAACAAATTAGTGTTTTATACTTCATATTTACAAATGTTTTTTTAGGGAAGCAGGAAAGTACATGGAAACACGCATTCGAGCTTGACAACTACTATTGCAAAGAGTTTGGACTGTCAACAACATCTTTTTTACTTAAATAGTACATTTATAGTACTAATCACCATCTGTTTGTAGAGAAGCAAATTACAATCAAGTGAATGAAAATTTCAGCCAACAAGGCGAATAGCCTTTAGAAGCCTATTTTGACTTTGAAACATAACATCCACATTAGGAACTACAGATACTAATTAACACCATCATCCAAGACTAATCAGAAGAGTTAATTGCTAATAACCTTGCCTTCGTTGCATTCCCATTCGATAAATTAATATCAATGTGAAGGCGTATATTTTACCAAACCATGACCTGTATATGCATTGCAAGGCTTTCCTTACTTTCAGATATCCGTCACAATCTTATGCTTTTTCGCTTACCAAAGGGGAAAAAGGAATCTTCTTTTCATGAAACCTTTAAAATAAGTCAACCTAGAGTAATCATCGAAGGATTTTGAAGCTAAGGCAGCATAATCTTTACTCTTGTTTGGCTGAAGATTCAAATCTGAAAAAGGAATTTAGGTATTCTATAATTAGATATACAAACGATAAATGATTGCAAAGGACGCGCTTAATATATGAAGGACACAGGGATATGCTCTGACCTTAAAAGGCCAATGCCCAGGTCAGTTGCAAAAAGCTAAGTTAGTAGTACTACAGATTTCGAGCAACTATGTGACAAGTTTTGCTCAGTGTCTTGTTAATGCATACCTATCAGCTAAGGGAAAACAGATATAATCTCTACAATATTTTTCAAGCAGAAGACTTACTAAATGATTTGTGATTTCACAGTATAATACAGCAATATTCGTGGTAGTCCTTTACAGAACCATATGTATCGTTCCTGATTCCAATTGCACCTAAGGGAAGTGAAGCACTTACCAAAGGATGTAGTTGTGTTCACCAAATGTGAAACTTTCGTAATGCTTTTCCATTCATGCATCAAATGGGACTGCAATTATCTTGCTTGTTAAATAGCAAGGGAAATTCGTCAAACTGTTCAGAGAAACCTCGTTCCTCAGCCATGGTCTTTAGCGATTCATAAACTTGATACATAGACAATCTCTCACTGGCCGAGAAATTACACAATTGGAAGCAATTTTTAGAAATTGCACAACCTCTTCATCATGACCCTTCCCACATATGTGCTCATTAATTTCATCTTTAATCCGACCAGAAACAGAGAGCTGATTTACCCAGTCGACCAAATTTCCCTTAAAACCTTTGTCAGCAGTAGTGATTTCTAGAGGTCTTTGTTCAGTAGCCAACTCCAAAAGCACAACTCCGGAGCTGTAAGCATCCCCTTTCAGCGAAGCCACCATTGTGCTCGAGTATTCCGGGGCAACATACCCAAACTCACCCAACTCCCCATTCACAAAAGTCTCTTTCGTGTCTGAAGGTGTCATCAGCCTCGCCAACCCGAAATCCATTATTCTAGCATCAAAATCTTCGTCAAGGAAAATAACATTAGAACATATGTTTTGGTGCAAGATTGGCGGGTTGCAACCATGATGAAGCCAAGCAAGACCCCTTGCAGCTCCCAAGCCAATCCTAAACCTAGTCGGCCAATCCAATACACTTGAATTCCCATTCAAGAACGAATACAAAGCACCATTCGACATGTGCTTATAAACCGAAAGCTTTTCCTCTTCAACAACACAAAACCCCAAAAGTGGCACCAAATTAGGATGCCTAACCTGTCCTAACCTATTCATCTCCATCCGAAACTGCTTCTCACTCAGCTTGCAAGTCTTAAACCGTTTAATAGCAAGCGCAGAACCATCACGTAAAACATCTCTAAATGTAGTCCCTGTCCTTGTCGAGTTTATCACACTCTTCATACTAAAATTATTTGTGGCAGCCAACAAATCCGCTAGCTTAACCTTCACAAGAGGTTTCTGAAACAACATAACCTGAGTGAGCCTATGACCCCTCAACTTCTCAGCCCACCATCCGAATCATCTCTCCCTAACCCATCGCCCGTCTTCCTCCTCCTCTTCCCCGCCTTCGTAAAATACCAATACCAACCCCCCAAAACCTAACAACATAGAAGCAGCAGCACCAAAAACACCAGCAACAATAATAATAGCTAATTTTTTCTTACTTAATCCACCACATTTCCCTAACGGTCCACCACAAAGTCCATCATTTCCTCCGAAATCAAACGAACTAGCTTACTCGAAAGCTGCCGGAATCCAACCAGAAAGATCATTGTTTGCTACAGAAAATGTCTTAAGCCTACCTAAACTAGAAAACTGAGGTGATATATTCCCACTAAGCTTATTATCAGTGCCGGTTTTTGGGTAAAGCCACTGAAGCCCAGGCTTTAGGCCCCCAACTTTAGGGGGCCCCATTTTTTATCCTATAATTTATTTCTTAATTAAGTATTTTTAATTTTATTATATATCTTGGTAAAAACTGAAAAGAAAAATATCTATATTCTTTAAAATTAAGCCCCTAACATGTAATTACAAAATTTATGAAAGGAACAAAGTGATTATGTCTTTTCCTCATTAAATATTATTTATGTAAATCTTTCCACTTTCTTTCTTGATTTTTTTTTTTTAAGTTTCTATGTTCTCAATCAAACGTTACTACTATTATATTTTTCATCTGTGCCTCCAAGAGATCCTATTGTTTTGTATTTTTCGTTTATCAAGTTAAAGCATGCGAGAAATATATTGTGAAAGCAACACATATTTATTTTTACGTCAAGTTAATGAATCAGATTAAAATCTTACTTAAAATCAACCATGGCACAAGAAAGATCAAATGGATTATCTACAACACCGATTGAAAAAGAATTATTAGAAGAAATTTATATTAAAATAACTATTCATAATTTTGCATCTCAAAAAGCTAGAAAATTAGATTTTAAATAAATTATAGTAATTTTTTTTTTGAAAAAATTGTTAAAGGCCTCTTATGCTAGTTTGGCTTTAGGCCTCCAACAGTGTTGAGCCGCCCCTGCTTATTATCATTAAGCATCAATTTATTCAAGTACGAGCAACTAACAAGATCAGCTGGAATAGAGCCAGTAAATTCATTGTTTGACAAATCAAGAGTTACTAAAAAAGGCAGCCAGGTACAAATATCAGAGGGAATTGAACCAGAAAGTTTATTACCAGAAAGATCCAAAATTTGTAAGCTTTTACAATACAATAAAGAAACTGGGATTTTACTATCTCCGAGGTTCATATCAGGAAGTTGGAGGGTTATGACTTATGAGTCGATTTTCACGGTCGTTCCAACAAGAAGCACCAACAAATTTGTAGATAAACCCCCCCGTGGAATTTGCGAAATTCCATGATTTTAAGTTGCTTTTTGGATCTGTTAAGGAATTCTTGACTTCTTGTAAGCACTTTATATCATCTTCAGCTACAGCTGAATGAAGGGGTTGAAATAATAAAATCAACATAAACAATCTGAAAAGAGTCATCTTGAGATCAAGCAGTGTGGGTTAGAGGAAATGATAAGAGGAAAACAGAGGTATTGACTCGAAGGATGAAGTCCACCTTGGAATTATGCATTTGGGAATTTGTAAAATTTGTTTATTGCTATTATTACTCACTGTTAGTATTATTTTAATATATATATATATATATATATATATATATATATATATATATATATATATATATATATATATATATATATATATATATATATATATATGTCCCACGTTATTTCGCACTTTCTGTTTTTATTTCTGTTTCGGAGTGGGAATAAAACTTTATATGGCTAAAGTATTGACATACCCGAATTTAGAATTTGAAGGATGACTCTTTTGTCTCTTTTATTTGGTTATAAATAGTATCTTAGAATTTGTACCGGTACACGTATTAGACGCGACCTGTAACAATTTCGTTTATGTTAATTTCTTTTTTTTGCTTTTATAAGTAGTTACTATAAACCTATAACAATATTTGGTGTTTAAATACTTTTAATTGCTATAGATAAAAATTAACCAAAATCAATTATCCTTTTTTAGTATTATATATAAAAGATAAGAAAATTATTTAATTTAAAATCTCAAAATATATGCATATTTTAATAGTTAAATATTGAAGAAAGTCAACACACTAATAATAAATTCATAATTAAACATAGAAAAATTTAAACTCTAAGGCACATATTTTAAAGCTACTTGAAAAAATAAATTCTTTCAAGATTAACTTTTTAATCTTACGTCTTATGCAAGATATAAACTTTGTTCAATGGACAAAGATTGTTTGTATGTTTTCAGAATCTTTTTAGTCTTAAAGACTCTATATGGCTGTTATAGAGGGGTAAATTTACAAAGAGTGTTCTACTATAAATATTGATGGTGTTGTTATAGATAAAAAAAATTATTATAGAGAGGTAAAATATCACTTAAAAAATTAATTATGAGTAAAAATTGACTTTTATAGTAAATGGTTGTTATATAAAAATATTCTTATAGAGAGGTCTGGCTAAACCTGTCAAATGAGCCGGGCTGACCCGATTCCGAATCGGCTCTGACCGATTTCAGACCGGATCGACCTGGTGGTAAAAGGGTCAGGCAGGGCTGGGTTTGGAGGAAATGTAGTGAAGGGAAAAGACGAAGAGAGAAAAATAGGCATTGACTTGAATGATGAAGTGGAATCTTGGAATTATGCATTTGGGACTTTGTAAATACCACCTATAGAATATATTAGTACCTTATTTATAACATATAAATACCTTTTTAAGATTTTACATAATATAATAACCTTTTTTATTTTGTACAAAAAAAATTTAAATTTAGTACTTTCATATATTTAAGCCTTATTAGATGGTACAAAATATTTTTCTCTCACCAATTTATGGTATAACTCCCGTTTTTTGTGAAATGACGCCGCTTAATACAACTTAATACACCTAAATACATATTCACCTTCCCATGATTTGCGTTGAAACGTTACTTTTTTCCCACTTAATATAGTTTAATACACCTAAATACAGATCGTGATTTACAAGAATTCATGTTTGTGCGGCGTCATTTCATGTTGTATTATTGAATATAATTCGCTTAATACACTATATACATCATAAAATAATGTAAAACATATCTATATCACGTAATATAGGAAAGGGTTTCTATTTATTGCTAATTAGGTCTTAATGAATGTCTTTTGTGAAAAATTCTCTTTGTTTATTGCTATTATTACTCATGTTGTTAGTATTAATGGAGTGGAGTTTTTGGAGAGGATAGTAATAGGTAGCACCTAAATGCCCCACGTTATTTCCCACTTTTTATTTTTATACCTGTTTTGAGGTCAGGAATTTATCAGATTTTATATGGCTAAGTATTGATGTACCCAGATTCAGAATTTTAAGGATATGGGTAAAACTTACAATAGGACATGACTCTTTTGTCTCATTTGTTTTGCTATAAATATGTATACGGGTAAAATCGAGCTCATAGTGCACCTAGCCTCCGACAAGGTAAGCCAGACTTAAGACATGATGATAAGGGGCCGACATCGAGGCGAAAGTCTCGATGAGTCAAAATTCGGGGGCACGACGCCTGCCTCTAAGTATATTGGGGTCATAGTTCCGAATTGGTCTTGACCTCAATGAACATTATCAGAGAATCAAGCATAGCCAACGGAAGTCCGAAATATACATGACTGGATGGATATCATGATGGAGATCTCGATACGTATCGATAAGGAGCCGAAAATTAGTTAATCAAATGATTTTTTTTACCTTTTATAGAGTTGGACTTAAGGTAGAACTCATCTACTATATAAGGGGTTTGATAAGTCACGAAATATATTGTATCATGCATTTCAAAGTAATATATTATCATTTTCTCTATTATTTAGCTTTTTCCTCTTGTTCATCAGTGTTGGGTATAGTGAGCCCGGGTCGAGGGTGAACATTTCACCAAGACTGAAACTATCATATTTGCGCGATTTGAATTTATTTTTGTGTTTGCTTGTTCAATCTAATCCAATTTATTGCGTTGTGTCAAATTAATCCGCGTATCCTTAAAATCACTTACAAATTCAATTGTTATCCGATTTTGAGGGTAAATAGGGGGTCTAAGGATAATAGTGGCTAGTTGATACAAAACTTCTGTAACACACCCTATTTTATACTTGTTCTTTGGAGTATATTTGATTTCAGGCTAAAAATTGACATGTCGAACTCCCAAGCTGCCCCTCTAAACGTGGATGCTGAATCCAGCCACCATGGCAAGAATAACATTGTAGCACCCGGTAATGAGGTGCCTCCATCTCGACCACAATGGAGTTCTAGTTGCAGACCCGATCGAGGCTAGCTCGCATGTGGCCATCAATGCAAATTTGCCTACCGATCCTGAGAACAACATCCATAGAGAAGTCTGATCGGTTGAACAAAATACGCACAGCAGCGAAGATGATAAAATCAACTTACGGGTGATCTTTGAAATGTTACAAATTTAACATGCGGCAATAACCCAGCTCTAGAACCAAAGTTTTGCCCCGAGCAGGATTGAGCCTGAGCCGTCCCAGGAAGTCACCTGTAGAAATGAACCGATCATAGAGAGACTAAATGAAAGTGAATCGGGGACCAACCCCGATATCATAAAAATGCTCAAGGAGCTTACAAAATGGGAAGAATCGGGAGAGAAGAAAATCGAAGCCATGACTAAAAGTAGAAACCTACAATTCCAGGTCGATCAAATACCAAGAGCACCGCCAATATTAAAAGTCGTGGATTCCAAAAAGTTTGTTAAAAAACCTTTCCCTCTGAGCACAGCTTCGAAGTCTATCTCTAAGAAGTTTTGCATCTCGAGATTCCTAGGTACAACAGAACGACAGACCCAAATGAGCATGTGACCTCCTACACATGCGCCATCAAAGGTAATGACTTGGAAGATGACGAGATCGAGTCTGTCCCACTGAAAAAGTTTGGTAAAACTCTGTCAAATGGAGCTATGATATGGTATCACAACTTACCTCCTAATTATGTTGACTCGTTTGCTATGCTTGCAGATTCCTTCGTGAAAGCACACACCGGGGCTATCAAGGTTGAGACTAATAAGTCAGACCTTTTCAAAAAAAAAAACAGAGGGACCTGCCTCCGATCGCAGAGTATTGGGCCGTTCAAGCCTTTACCCAGGGACTCAATGTTCGAAGCTCATTGGCTTCATAGCAGTTGAAACATAATCTGGTAGAATATATGGTTGTTACTTGGGTTGGCATACGTAATGGTATCAATCAAAACTTAGGGTTGAAGATGATCAACTTAGGACCCTTTCTGGGTCCGTTTATCCCTTTAGAGTCGTCGATAGAATCAAAATAGACATTGTACCAACCATACTACGAGGACCTAAAAGGTAACGGATCTAGGCAAAACCCTATAAGAAATAAAATGAGGAGTGATCGATGTCAGAACAACTGGTCACTCATGAGCAAAAATAGTTTTGACAGGCACATCGGGTTTAAGGAAGTATCAAGGCTTTCGGAGTACAACTTTAACACCATCGCAGCCGCCATTGTATCTTCCATCGGATGTATTAAAGACACCAAATTGCCTCAACCTCTACATATCGATCCAACCCAAAGGGATCCTAATCTAATGTGCCAATATCATGTCACTCACGACCACGGAACAGAGGATTGTCGACAAGTAAGAGAGGAAGTAGCCTAGCTATTCAATAACGGACATCTCCAAGAGTTCCTAAGTGATCGAGCCAAGAATCATTTAAGGAATAAAGATGCTAATAAATGACTCGAGCAAAAAGAACCTCATCACGTCATTAGTATGATCATCAGTGGGATCGATATTCCCTAGGAGACGACGTTAAAGCACATCAATCCATCACAACGAAAAGATTGACTCGAGATTATATTCCCAAAGGAACCTTGTCTTTCAATGATGAAGACTCAGAAAGGATCGTGCAGGCGCACACCAATGACTGGTACTATATGTACTCATAAATAAATCTTGAGTAAAGTATGTGTTAATTGATATAGGTATCCTGTCCAATATCATCAGATCGAGGGTCGTGGAACAACTCGATCTACAAAATCAAATTATGCATGTAGTTCAAGTTCTAAACAGATTCAACATGGTATGTGAAACCACCAAATGGGAGTAATATTATCGGCGAATGCCATCGGGAACATCTAGGAAGCCAAATTCTATGTAATCAAAGGCGATATGAGGTACAACACTCTGTTCGGGAGGCCGTGGATCCACAAAATGAGGGCAGTACCCTCGATCCTACACCAAGTGTTAAAATTCCCAATGCTAGAAGGGATTTAAACAATCTACGGAGACAACCAACCGCAAAGGAAATGTTTATGGTTGAAGGTTCTTTATAATCCCCGATGATTTTGACGCTACCAAGTCAACAGTAGAGGAACTGGAGTAAATCGTACTGATCGAGCATCTTCCCGATCATAAGGTTGTGACGACCCAAAGCGTCATCACATGTTTTCTCTTTCATTCTGTGCTTTCGAGGCCTTGAAAACTTTTTTTTTACTTGTTTCGATTTGCGTGCGCAAACCGATCGCATAGCCGAAAAGCTTAAATATGAATTCTATGTAAAAATTGATGAATTTTGATATTACTATGATTAAAGTTGACTTTGGTCAATATTTTGGATAAATGGACCTGAAATCGAAATCTGTAGAAAAATATGGGACTCGGGCGTACGCCCGAAATCAAAATCCGAGGTCCCGAGCCTGAGGAATAAATTTTTAAGAGAGATTATTTTTCTAAAATTTATAGGGAAATTTGAAATAAAAATAGATTAGAAAGCATTGGTATCGGGCCCATATTTTGGTTTTGTCGCCCGGTACATGTCCTATATGTGGTTTAAGCGCTTCCTATGATATTTGGTCAAAATCGGACGTCATTTGATTTGTTTCAGGCCTAATATCTAAAAATGAAAGTTTATGAAGTTTTATGAAAAAGTGATGATTTTGAGGTTTGATTCCTCGTTTATGATGTTATTTTGGTAATTTGATCGCACGGTTAAGTTCGTAGGATGTTGTTGAGTTAGTGTGTGTGTGTGTTTGGTTAGGAGCCCCGAGGGTATTTCGGAGTGTTTTGAGCTTAGAAAAAAAGTTGCAGAAAATAGTTGTTGTCTATGACCAGTGAATCCTTCTATACGATCGCATAGGAATTGTTGTGAACGCATAGAGCAACTTAAGGGGGTCCAGAAATTCTTCTATGCGATTGCATTCTTCCCTTTACAATCGCATTGCATAAAATCCAACTTCATTTCATTATACTATGCGATCGCATTATACTCTACGCGATCGCATTGCATGAAACCCCACCTTTACTTTTTCTTCTATGCATTCGCACCAGCTCTTATGCGATCACAGTGTCTCACCCCTTTCCCTATGCGATCGTTATCCTTATTTCGCGATTGCATAGAGCATTTTTGTCCGGTGATTTTTTAAGTTTCAAAATGGAATAGTGAAGGGATTTTCACCCTAAAACGCACGAACTCTTCTTCTCCAGAGCCCCTAGGCAATTTTTAGAGCACTTCTCCACCAAAGCTTATTGGGTAAGTAAAATTCCACTTGTTTCCTTTATTTTTCTTCATCATTCATCAAATTCCTAGGTTCAAATCATATAATCTATGGTTTAAATTGGGGGAAATGGGTAGAGTTAGTGCTTTTCAATTTTCTTTGATTTAGACCTCGTATTGGAGTCAAATTTGAAAACAAATTGTATATTCGGGCTCGTGGGAGAATGGGTGATATGAAATTGGTTCGAACCTTGGGTTTTGACCAAGCAGGCTTGGGGTCGATTTTGATTTTTTTGGAAGAAAGGTTGGAAATCCATATTTAGGCATTGGCTCTGATTTGTTTAGCTATTATTGATATTATAAAGTCGTTATTTCATAGATTTGATTGAGCTGGTGCCGAATTCGAGAGGGAAAGCGGTCGTTGTGGATTGATTTAGCCGTGGAAGTTGAGGTAAGTGTTTGGTCTAACCTTAGCTTGAGGGAATAGGAGTTGAGTCTTGTTTGCTACTTGCTAATTGTCGAGTATGATGTATAGGAATTGTGATGAGTATCTATAAATTATTGTCTAGCATGACCGTAAGTCCTTGAAATGCGATTATCCTGTTTTGTTGAAATTTCTATGCTTAGTTGAGGATTCCGATATATTGTAAAGAATGTATAAAAGACATTATGATTATTTGATTTTCTGGAGCATTGGCTCGAATGATGGAGTAAATTATAAAGTAAGGTATGAAATAAAGAGATGGTTTATGGTTATTCCCTTGCGGAATGTTTTGTTGGTTGTTGATTTTTCTCCCTTGCCGGAACATTGAGTTTATTGATATTCTTCCCTTGCCGGGATTTAACTGCTTTGTTGTATTCCTTTGCCGGGATATTCTTCCCTTGTTTGTTTACTTCTTGCCTCGTATTTGGGACTGTTGTTTGGATGAGAAAGTATGATATTGGTATAGCGAGTTGCATGCCGCAACAATGATAAACGATATGGATCAGGTTACACGCAGTAACAATGATAAATGATATGGATCGGTTGCACGACACAACAATGATAAATGATATGGATCGGGTTGCACGCCGCAACAATGATAAACGATATGGATCGGGTTGCACGCCACAATAATGATAAATAATATCCATATGGGTCGAGTTGCGTGCCGCAACAATGATATCTGAGGGTCGGGTTGCACGCCACAATAATGCTAAACAATACTCATGGATCGGGTTTCACGCCGCAACAATGGTATTTGAGGACCAGGTTGCATGCCGCAACAGTGGCTGATGCCAGTGTGTTTTATCTGGAATATTCGTGTTCTTGATTCGCTATAAATTCTTTGGTTGTTTCTATCTTATATTGTGATTTCCTAATTATAATTATTGCCTCCCCATAACATGATCCCCCCTTCTGTTTGTTGACCGTTTGCTTCCTGTATTTCTTTCTGTTGTATGTATATATTTGAACTGTACAAGTTTATCTGGTGGTCTGGTCCTAGCCTCGTCACTACTTTGCCGATGATAGGCCAGGCACTTACCAACACATGGGATCGGTTATGATGATGCTACACTCTGTGCATCTTTCTTCACAGATCCATGTGTTGGAGTAGCATTCGAGTAGCAGTAGCATTTTGGGAGCGAGCTTTCAGTCTGGGGACATTCGAGGTAGCCTTGCTGACGTTCGCAGGCCCGGAGTCCTTTATATTTTCTTCAGTTTGTTATCATTTGTACCGTAAGGTACAATTTTATGTTTCATTCAAACCTTTTATTTATTATTTTCCAGACGTTCGTGAGTATTGTGGCACCAGTCTTGGGTAGAGGATTTTGTTAAACTTCCGCATTTCTTTCAGTTAATTATATGTGATACTTCCACTTTATAATTAAATACTTCATTATTTTTAATATTGTCGATGTTCGCTAAAAGAGGTAATTGATAATTGGCTTGCCTAGCTCCGATTAGTAGGCGTCATCACGACTCCCAAGGGTAGGAAATCCAGACCATGGCAAGTTGGTATCAAAGCACTAGGTTACATTGATCTCTCAACTCATGGAAAAACTCGGTAGAGTCTGAAGGATCGATACGGAGACATCTGTATTTATTCCCAGAGGCTACAGAGTTAGGAAAATTTCACTTTTGTTCTTTCTTGTCGTGCGATTCCATTTCTCAAATACTGCTTATCTTTCTACTCTCTTCTTTCACAAATGGCGAGAACATGTGCTTTCTCTTCTATCACATAGTAGCCCGAGCCCCTAGCATCAGCTCCTACGAGGGGCAGAGGGCGAAGCTGAGGTAAGGGCAGAGCTCACCCCGAGCAACAGCCTTAAAGGTGGAGCCTCAAGTTGATTATGACGAGGAGGTTCTAGACCCAGCTGCTCCGGTAGGCCCAGGTTGGGTCCTATAGGGGTTCATTGCCATCCCAATTCTTCAGGACGCTCTAGTCCGATTGGTAGGCTTCATGGAGAGTGTCATTCGAGCGCGTTTGCTTCTAAGAGTTTAGCCAGCGGTGGCAGATCAGTCGGGTATAGGGGCTCAGGCTGAGAGTGAGATCACTTTTTAGGAGGCAGCCAATATGGGCCGTAGAATTGAGGTGGTGCTGCCATAGGGAGGCGGTGAATTGTGGTTCCTCGTCTGGAGGTAGAGGTACTTATGGTAGAGGCCATCTTCCCAAGCTCTTTCAGTGAGCTCCCCATATCACTCATGGTAGTTCAGGTAGTCATTCAGGTCGATAGGGACATCCTCAGTTTCCTCAACTGCAGCATTTTGTGTAGATATTAAGAGTTTGGTGAGTATGGTCACAACATGAGGGTTTGCCCAAGGTTGAGGGGTGCTCTACCGCAACAAACGAGGTCTTTCCATGCTTCTGGCAACACAAGGCACATTGTCAGATATTGCCCTCGAGTTTATGGAAGCTCTTAGCGTCAGAGTTCTCGTGCGATGGTTCAGGCACCAGAGGCTCCACAGTCTTCCCAGCCAGCTAGAAGTCGGGGTAGAGGTCATAGAGGTAGAGGTAGAGGACATAGAGGTGGAGCTCATACCGCCAAAGGTAGAGGCCAGCCATCAGCCGATCGTCCTAGAGATATGGTTCAGAGATGTGGGACCCAACCCCAATATTATGCTCTTCCAGCTAGTCCAGAGGCTGAGTCGGCAGATGTCGTCATTACAAGTACTATTCTGATTTGTGATAGAGTTGCTTCAGTGCTATTTGACCCACGGTCTACATATTGGTATGTGTCATCCTATTTTGCACTATACTTGGTCATGCCTAGTGATACTTTGAGTATTTCACACTACAAGAAAATGAGCCTATGGCAACGGAAGTTTCAGCCACGGTTACATAACCGTTGCCACAGATCTCTATTGCAACGGTTTTAACCATTACCAAAGGTTTTGGATGCTATTAGTACGCTTTAGCAACCAAACCGTTGCCATTGTATAATAACCGTTGCTGTACATTTTTCTATAGCCACGGTTTCTATAACTGTTACAGTATATCTATGTATGGCAACGGTTTTTTCTAAAAAAATATTTATAGGAACAGTTATTGTTCCCTCCTTAATTTTTCGCGCAGCCCGCCAGATCTAGTATTACCTTTTTATTATTTTTAATATGTAATATGTAAAGTAAGTATATATATATATATATATATATATATATATATATATATATATATATATATATAGTTAAAATCCATAATTTTTATTTGTTTTATAAATAAAAGTAGATGTGGCCTAGCTCCAGTTATATTTTTCCCCCACTTCTAAATCATTTCCCCTTTTCCTTTATCTCCAATAAATTTTTCCCCCATTGCTCTAATCCCTCGTATCCATTTTTTCCTTTTCAATTTACCCTAGCTCTAGTCATATTTTCCCCAACTCTGAACCCTTTTCATTTTTCCCTTATCTTCCATTACATTTTGGGTTTTCCCCAATTCACTCTAATCCCTCAAACCTATTTTTCCTTTTAATTTCTCTATTTGAAATCCCTCATATCTAGTAGTCCGGTGAGAGATCTCCAAACGATTTGTGTCACGTTTTGCTAACATGCAAGCTGCTGATACTTTGGGTCCTGGTGTACTGGTGTAAAAAGCAATTATATTTTTACACCAGTGAACTTTGGGTCTTGTTTCTCAGATTTTGAGGAGGTGTGGGGGATCTGTTGAACTTGTTGATATCTCCAGTGAACTTCCTCAGCTTGTTAGAAGGCCAGGTCTAATAAAATGGAAGGTTTGTGTTAAAATTTGTTGGTGCTCATTTGCGATCTTTTTCCAGTATGATGTTTCGAGATGACAGATTTTGTCTAACTTGCTTTTCATGATGTTAGGACATTGACTGTATATGTTAAGTTGTAATAGAAACTAAAATGGTGAAGGGAGTATTACTGAGAGATTTCCCTATCTTGCATAGGGATATTGCTTTTCGGTTTTTCCAATGTTAGCATGGTTGTGGGATTCATGTCAAATCAAGTTCAGATGCTATAAGAATATATCTGGAATGGGCGTACCCTTTCAATGATATTTTAATTGTGAGACCTAATATTAGCTACTTAAAATTTACTATCATATTCACATGTATGAAAAATACAACTAGATAGGCATTTTTGTGCAAGGTGAAGAAGGGCGGACAAGAAACCAAACCAATTTAATGTTTGCACAAGGTAGTTCTTCACCTACTATTGTAGCCTTGACCAAGGTTCTGCATAGGTTACCTCCGTTTGATTTATTATGTGTTCCATCTTCCATGTAGTGTATAGTTTCAGTCAGTTTCCTTAAATTCTAGTATCAATCCTTTAAACATACTGCTTCATTGAGTTTGATTTACTATTCATTTTTCTGTGCATGCAGGTTAAAGATAAAGGAATGTGGTTGGCTTCTTACAAAGAAGTCTGTAATTCTCGAAGAGCTGCAGTTGTTCCTGGAATGTTCCCCTCTGGCAATGTCTATGTGGATGCACCTGAGCATGGCGATGATGCTAGTAGAAGTCAATTGCCTGACAATGGGAGTAATAGTAACTCTCAGAATGGTATTGGGGTGGTGCAGGATCCTACAACTCCAACTACAATCTTGGATGAGGAAGCTTCAACTCTACCATTGGAACGTTGTGTGAGGATAGTGCCACATGTTCAGAACACTGGAGCCTTCTTTATTGCTGTCTTTCACAAGATTTCTCATTTGCCAGGTGAGTTTAAACACCAACTATTTGTCAGAAGTAGAAAATTGGGACATTTAACATTTAATATGCATGATATGGCTTAGTTCTGATAGAACATTTGCAAAGCTTAATCTTCTTTTGTGGTCTGGTTGTGCTTGTGCATAAGTGATGGAATGTTGTCATTTTCAAGGATATTAGGCGTAGGAGCACACACTCTTGATATCATAATACAATTTTCTATCTTACTTTTGAGCTGTATTTTGTGTAAATATTGAGGTTCTGCTCTTTATGATTTGCAAGTCATACAGAAGAAGCCTTTCGGTCAGCCAGGGAAGACAACATCCAGAGGCAATTTCCAAGCACAAGCATTTACTGAGGTCAAAGATATAACTGCTGATGAAGTTGTGCAAGTGGATTCCGTAGATAACCAGATATCTGAAGTGACTATGGATGATGATGATATACTTGAAAATGGAAAGGATGAAGCTCCACCGGATACTGGCCCCAGTAAAATAGTGGACAAAAAGAGGCCGGAGCAGATTGAACTTCCCAGTGATGGAAGATCTGACCCTGAGTTGGTTACAGGGAAAAGAAAGTTACAAATGCAAGGAAAATGGAGAGGGATTGACCCAGTAATATTTTACCAGGAGGAGGCAGTTGTGGATCAGATAAAGGCTTTCTACGGCATTGAAGAATCCTTTCCATTCAAAGGTCATTTGATTGTAAGGAATATTGATATCAGCCATATGAAGAGAGTTTATTATGTATCTAAATCTGTGAAAGAAGTTCTCGAACTCAATTTTTTAGCTGTTCAACAGCTCAAGATAGTTGTTGTTGGGCTCAAGATGTTTGTAAGTCGCTCAAAATTGACACTTGAAATTTCAATTTCTATTCTTGTGACTCATCTTATACTGGAGTTTCGCGTGCATGTGTTTAAATGTCCATGATTTACAAAGTTTGTCTTAGAAAAGAACTTAGCACCCTACACCTTCCTCCCTCCCTCTTCTCCGAAAAAGGAAAGGAGGTACAGTACAATGCAAGTCTGCTAAGCCCTCTTAAAAAACAAGTAGCAAACTACAAAAGCACTATTTGGATTTTTTTCCTGTGACTTCTGTCTATTGTACTATTGAGATGGCCTTCCTGTCTTGTCTTTCCATGTTGTAGGAGCGACAAAAATCGAAAGATGCTGGTGCATTCCACATAACATCTGAAGAGTGGACATTGTTGTTGCCACATATAACCAAACAAATACTGTATGCATCTCATGTAGATTTCAAACATCTTTTGCAGCACAAGAGCCTTAAATTTGGTGATTTTGAGGATGCTAAATTTCGGGAAAACGCTTCAAAGCTGCAGTTTGGTTGTTGTGTGGTGGTTCTGAACAAAGGTTAGATGTGATCTAGTATCTTCATTTTAGTGACACGGCCTGGTTTGTTCTTTCATTACGTTGCTATGTATTTCTTTCAGACAATACGGCCTTTTCAGAACCTCAAGTGGATGCATCAACTATCACTATAGGATGCTGGAGAGGCCGAAATAGTATCACAGTGATGGTGACTGAACTTGATATACAAGAACTCCTAGAGAGGATGTTGATGTATATGGAGGAGAATGCAGATAACAAGCCATTGGTACTGAGGCAGATAAAATAGTTAAAGCAGATGAAGCTGAATTGAATACATTGAACAACAATTGAGACAAATCATAGGTAAACTAACAATTTTGGAAGATGTTATAAGTCCATTACTGGGAAATTTGTGAGATATTGCTTCTTATTTGTTGGTTTATTCTTATTTGTTGGTTTATTCTGTTTAGGCAATTTTCTCAGATGATGCGTCTCATGATTTTCTCATTACCTTTCTTTTCCCAGATCTGGTTCCTAGTGATTTCGTCCATGTTATTGGAGATGCTCATGTATATTTCACTCATGTCAGACCTCTGCAAGACCAGCTTCAGAAGATGCCTAGACCTTTTCCATTAAGTATTACTACCTTAACTGTTGTGCTGTTTTAATCTTACACAGACACACACATTCTCTGTGCTGTTGGTTCTTGGAATACGCAGAACCATTGCTAAATATAGAATTCAACTAAATTGTATTCCAGAAGCCAACTTTTAGGTACATGGCTAAAACCTTATTTATGCACTGTACGGATACTCTATCCTATGCGAAACGTTGATATATCTATTTCTATGTTAATTTAGACCATGGAAGATTATGCACACCGGATTGGAAGAACTAGTCGTGCAGGATCAACGGGCCGAGCTACTTCATTTTACACTGATCATGGTATGGTGTTTCCTTTCTCTATACAAACATATTTGGATTGACTTCCCGAAAGACAACATTGGCCTTGGGAGTAGGATGTTGATCAAAGTCCCTCATTTGCTGATCATCATCATAATGAGTAATCTCTTATCGATGACATTTACTAGCATAACTTATTGGTATATGCCAGAGTGCTAAATTGTCATGGATTCCTATTTTTCTCTCACACTGGTGTAATTTTGTCCATTTCGCTGCTGCGTATTCTTATATTTGTAGGAACAAATGGTGAAACCTATTTTAACACAGCAGTTTTGGTTTCTTGTGCACAAAATTTCCCCCAAAAGCCGTGGTCCGGTGGTTCGGATTCTGAAAGGATTTGCTGGCTTAGCTGGTGCTATTTTGACTCAAATATATGCAGTAATCCATTCACCAGATCACGCTTCACTTGTATTTATGATTGCCATTGGAACAGAAGGTAATATCGCTCTCATGTTTATTATCAGACCTGTTGGAGGCCACAGACAAGTCAGGCCTTCTGACATATTAAGTTTTTCATTCATTTACAGCATATGTCTCCTTTTGGCTTCTTACTTAATGGGGGTTATGCTTGTCGAAGACCTTATTGATGTTAGCCACAATGAAGTCATAATCTTCACAGCTATTCTATTTATCCTCTAGATAATCCCTATTGTGATTCCCATCTCCTTGAGTTTCTCTCAAGAGCCAAGAGTACCAGCAGAAGAGGCACTACTACTATATCCGAGTCCCAGAAACAACGGGCCGAGCTACTTCATTTTACACTGATCATGGTATGGTGTTTCCTTTCTCTATACAAACATATTGGGATTGACTTCCCGAAAGACAACATTGGCCTTGGCTGTAGGATTTTTCATTTACCCCTATCTCCCAATTTTTCGTCGTTTGCTCTTTCCCTTATATTTGGCATTGGTTTGTATAAACCAAGACTAGAATGGTTAAAAGTTATACCATTAGAAGAATTAAAGGGAGGATGCAACTAACCCATTCTCTACTTACAAAGTTACAAGTAGAGAAAATTCTACTATACCCATTCTTATTTAATAACTTTATTTATTGTCTTTTGTAGGTGGAGTAACCGAAGAAAGGGAAGATGGAGAAGGTGGAGCAACCGAAGAAATGAAAGATGGAGATAGTGAAGATATAGATATTACATAAGAAAGAACTTTGAGTTGTTGTCAATATTCTTGAAGTCTTTTGTTATAGCATTTGAAACTTTAACTTTTGAAGCTTGAAAACTTATGTAATTTGGTTAAAAATATTTTGCTATTATCGTTATTCTTAGCTTATTGGATAAGAAAGATTATGTAGTGTTTTATTATTTTAATTATATAATATCCAGTTTATAAATACAAATATTTTTAGGTGGTAATGTCAATTAAACGTTTAAAATAGCCTAATAGAACTGTTGCAATAAGCATAAATATTGTTGCCATAGACATTCTGAACCGTTCCGATAGGTGTTGGAAACAAAACCGTTACGGTAGCATTATAAAACCGTTACAATAGCTATAAATAACCGTTACAATAAACTATATTGTAACAGCTTTCAATCATTGTAGTAAATAATATGGTAACGGTTTACAACCGTTGCATAAAGTATACGGCAACGGTTTATAACCGTTGCTGTTGAAATGAATATTCGTCGCTTCAGACAGAGGGAAAACCGTTGCGATAGCTTGATCTATAGCAACGGTGTTGTCAACCGTTGCCAAAATCGTTGCTGTAGATCTATTGGCACGCGAGCAGATGTCACGGTCGCCGATTCGTTCCAATACCTCTATGGCAACGGTTTGTCTATCAATTGCAACGGTTTACCAACCGTTGCCATAAGCCTATTTTTCAGAAGTGTCAATCTATGTATCTACACCGGTGGGTGATTCGAAAGTGGTCGACCGAGTGCATCGTTCCTACGTAGTAGTATTTGAGGGTCTTGAGACCTATGTTGATTTGTTGCTCTTAGACATGGTGAATTTCAACGTTATATTAGGGATGGATTGGTTGTCCCTGTATCACGCTACCTTGGATTGTCACACCAAGACTGTGACCTTGGCTTTGCTAGATTTGCCCCGTTCGGAGTAGAGAGGAACCCCAGGTCATGCCACCCGCAGTGTTATATCATATATGAAAGCTCGATGCATGGTCGAGAAAGGGTGCTTATCTTATTTGGCGTATTTTTGCGACTCCAGCATTGAAGGAGTTAAAGTATCAGTTGCAAGATTTACTTGAAAAGGGTTTCATTAGATCTAACATTTCGCCTTGGGGTGCGCCTGTGTTATTTGTAAAGAAAAATGATGGTTCGATGAGGATGTACATTGATTAACATCAATTGATCAAAGTGACGATCAAGAATAAGTATCCGTTGTCGAGGATTGACAATCTGTTTGACCAGTTTCAGGGTGCGAAGGTGTTTTTAAAGATAGACTTGAGATTTGGCTAACACCAGTTGAGGATTAGGGCATTCGATGTACCCAAGATAGCATTATGCACTCGTTATGGGCATTATGAGTTTTTTGTCATGTCATTTGGGTTGACCAATGCCCCAGCAGCATTAATGGAGTTGATGAACCAAGTGTTCAGGCCTTACTTGGACTTATTCGTGATAGTCTTTATTAATAATATTCTGGTATACTCCCGCAGCCAAGAGGAGCACGAGCAACACCTCAGAATGGTTCTTCAAACTGTGAAGGATAGTCAGTTATATGCTAAGTTCTCGAAGTGCGAGTTCTAGTTGAGTTTGATTGTATTTATGGGTCACGTTGTATCATTAGTGGGTATTAAGGTGGACCTAAAAAATATTGAGGCAGTCAAGAATTGGCCTCGACCAGCATCAGCTATAGAGATTCAGAGTTTCTTGGGGTTAGTAGACTACTACCGTCTGTTTGTGGAGAGTTTTTCATCTATTGTAGCTCCGATGACCAGATTGACCCGGAAGGGGGCCCAATTCAGATGGTCAAATGAGTGTGATGCAAGCTTTCAGAAGCTCAAGACATTTGTAACTACAGCACCGGTATTGGTTTTGCCCACAGGTTCAGGGCCTTATATAGTCTATTGTGATACTTCTCATATTGGGCTTGGTGTAGTATTGATGCATGATGTTACAGTCATTGCCTATGCTTCGAGGCAGTTGAAGACCCACGAGAAGAATTATCCGGTTCATGATCTAGAGTTAGCATCCATTGTTCAGTACTTGTTCAAGTAGAAGGAGTTGAACTTGAGATAGAGGAGATGGTTAGAATTATTGAAAGATTATGATGTTACTATTGTGTATCACATGGGGAGATCCAATGTGGTGGACGATACATTTAGTAGGAAGTCCGCTAGCATGGGTAGTTTGCTTATATTTAGGTCAGCCAGAGACCGCTTGCTTGGATATTTAGGCCTTTCCCAATCGATTTGTGAGCATAGATATTTTTTAGCATAGTTGAGTGTTAGCTTGCACGGTCGCTCACTCTTCATTATTGGAGCGTATCTTTGATCGGCAGTCTGATGATCCCTATTTATGTCCTGAGAGACATGGTGCAGCGTGGAGGTGCCACGAAGGTGACCTTAGATGATGATGGTGTTTTGATATTACATGGGCGAGTTTGTGTGCCCAATGTCGATGGGATTCGAGAGTTGATCTTAGCATAGTCCCATAGTTCTCGATATTCTATTCACCGGGGCATCGCAAAGATGTTTGAGGACTTGCGGCAGCATTATTGGTGGCGTAGGATGAAGAAGGATATTATTGCATATGTGGCTCGATGTTTGAACTGTTAGCAGGTTAAGTATGAGCATCAAAGGCCTGGTGGTTTGTTTCAGAGGATTGAGCTTCCCGAGTGAAAGTGGGAGAGGATTACCATGATTTCATTACCAGACTTCCGTTGACCCAGGAGAAGTTTGATGCGATATGGGTTATTGTTGATAGGCTGATCAAGTTAACATATTTCATTCCTGTGGCAGTCTCCTATTCATCCGAGAGGTTAGCTGACATTTATATCCGGGAGATTATTCGCCTTTATGGTGTGCCGATATCTATCATTTTGGACCGGGGTACGCAGTTTACCTCGCATTTTTGGGGTGCAGTTCAGTGAGAGTTGGGCACACAGGTTGAGTTGAACATAGTGTTTCATCCTCAGACGGACGGTCAGTCTGAGCGGACTATTCAGATTTTAGAGGATATGATCCGAGCTTGTGTTATCAACTTTGGAGGTTCATGGGATCAATTCTTGCCTTTAGCAGAGTTCACCTACAACAAAAGCTACTAGTCCAACATTCAGATGGCTCTATATGAGACGTTGTATGGTAGGTGATGTAGGTCTCTAGTGGAATGGTTTAAGCCAAAAGAGGCTCGGTTATTAGGTACAGATTTAGTTCAGGATGCCTTGGATAAGGTCAAGATCATTCAGGACAGGCTTCGTTCGGCTCAGTCGCGGCAAAACAATTATGTAGATCGTAAGGTTCGAGATGTAGCTTTCATGGTCGGTGAACGGGTCTTGCTCCGAGTGTCGCCTATGAAGGGCGAGATGAGATTTGGGAAGAAGGGCAAGCTTAGCCCTGGGTTCATTGGTCCGCTTGAGATTCTCGATCGTGTGGGATAAGTGGCTTATAGACTTGCCTTGCCGCCTAGCTTGTCAGTCGTGCATTCAGTGTTTCATGTGTCCATGATTTGGAGGTATCACAACGATCCATCCTACATTTTATATTTCAGTACTGTCCAGTTGGACAAGGATCTATCTTATGAGGAGGAGTCGGTAACTATTCTAGACCGGCAGGTTCGACAGTTGAGGTCGAATAGTTTTCCTTCAGTGCGTGTTCAGTGAGGAGGTCAGCCTCCAAAGGCATTGACCTAGGAGTCTGAGTTTGATATGCGGAGCCGTTATCCCCATTTATTTCCCGACTTAGGTACTTCTTTTTTTTGTCCGTTCGAGGACGAACAGTTATTTTAGAGGTGGAGAATGTGACGACTCAAAGGGCCATCACCTATTTTCTCTTACATTCAATGCTTCCGAGGCCTTGAAAACCTTATTTTTACTTGTCTCGATTTGCATATGTAGTCCGAGCACGTAGTTGGAAAGCTTAAATATGAATTTTATGTAAAAATTGATGAATTTTGATATTAATATGATTAAAGTTGACTTTGATCAATATTTTGGATAAACGGACCTGAACACGTGGTTTGACAGTCCTGGAGGGTCCGTAAAAAAATATGGGACTCGAGCATATGCCCGGAATCAAAATCCGAGGTCCCGAGCCCGAGGAATGAATTTTTAAGAGAAATTATTCTTCTGAAATTTATATGAAAATTTGAAATGAAAATGTATTAGAAAGCATTGGTATCGGGCTCGTATTTTGGTTACGGTGCTCGGTACATGTCTTATATGTGGTTTAAGCGCTTCTTGTGAAGTTTGGTCGAAATCGGACATCACTTGACGTGTTTCGGGCCTAAATATCTAAAAGTGAAGTTTATAAAGTTTGATAAAAAAATGATGATTTTGAGGTTTGATTCCTCGTTTATAATGTTATTTTATTTGATTGCACGGTTAAGTTTGTAGGATGTTGTTGAGTTAGTGTGTATATTTGGTTAGGAGCCCCGAGGGCTCGGGAGTGTTTCAGAGTGTTTTTAGCTTAGAAAAAAGTTGAAGAAAATAGTTGTTGTCTGTGCCTAGTGAATCCTTCTATGCGATCGCATAAGAAGTGCTACGATCGCATAGAGTAACTTGAGGGGGTCCAAAAATTCTTCTATGCAATCGCCTTCTTCTCTCCACGATCGCATTGCATAAAAACTAGCTTCATTTCATTCTACTAAGCGATCGTATTATACTCTACGTGTGACGATGCAAAGGGTCATCACATATTTTTCTCCTCTATTTTGTGCTTTCGAGGCCTTGAAAACCTCATTTTATATTACCTCGTTTTGAGTGTGTAGTCCGAGCGCGTAGCCAGAAAACTTTTATGTTGGAATATGTGAATTCTATAAAATATTTGAAGAATTTTGATATTAATATGATAATAGTTGCCTTTGGTCAATATTTTTGGTAAATGGACCCAGACCCAAACCTGAGATCGGACTGTCCTGGAAGGTCCGTAGAAAAATATGGGACTCGGGCATGTGCCCGGTGTCAAAATCCGAGGTCTAGAACCTGAGTAAAAGAATTTTTCTGTTAAATTATTTTATGAAATTATTAAGGAAAATGAAAATGAAAATTGATTAAAAGACTAAGGTATCGGGCTCGTATTTTGGTTCCGACACCCAGTATAAGTTTTATATATTGTTTAAGCACTTCCTGCAAAGTTTGATCGAAATCAGATGTCATTTGACGTGTTTTGGACTATGAGTTCCAAGTTTGAAAGTTTATGAAGTTTAAAAAGGGAAATCATGAGTTTTGAGGCTTGATTCTATTTAAACGATGTTATATTTGTGATTTGATCATGCGAGCAAGTTCATGGCATGTTTTTGAGGTTGTGTGCATGTTTGGTTTAGAGCCCCGAGGGCTCGGGTGAATTTTGGATAGGCATCAGACTTCATTTTTCATGTTTTTGAAAAGAACCGGTATGCTGGTTGCTGCATTTTTCGCAAATGCAATATCTGGGCTCGCAATTGCGAGTCTGCAAATGCGAACAAGGAGTCGCAATTGTGAAGGTCGGGCTTTTGGCAAGAGATCGCAAATACGACCAGTTCATCCGCAAATGCGAAGGGGGTACTTTCGCAAATGCGAAACTCTTATCGCAAATGCGAACTTTCCCAGTCTAGTCCAAGTTCGCAAATGCAAACTCAAACTTTGCTTTTCCCATGATAGCAGACCTGGGTTCGCAATTGCGAACCCTTTGTTCGCAAATCCCATAACTGCGGCCCAACTATTTTTATACTTAGGCGAATTTTAGTCACTTTTCACCATTCTTTCAAAACCCAAAACCCCATAGGCGATTTTTCAAGAGCAACTTCATATCAAATCACTTGTAAATCGATTTTCACTCAATTCTTTCAACTTTTAACATCATTAAACATGTTTTTCATTTGAAATCAAGGATTTTCATGGGTGAAATTGGTGTTTTTGGGTAGAACCTAGGTTTTTCATAAATTGGGGAGTTGGACCTCGATTTGAGGTTCTATTTCAAAAAAAATTATTTATTTGAACTCGTGAGGGAATGGGTAACCTGATTTTGGTTCGAACACCGAGTTTTGACCACGTGGGCCTGGGGGCATTTTGGGAATTTTTATTAAAACTTTGGGAAAACTATTTTTTATGCATTCAAACCAATTCATATAGTGTTTATTAAAGTAATTGAATAAATTATGATTAGATTCGAGCGAGTTGGAGGTTGAATTACGAGGTAAAGCAATAGTTGAAGGTTAAGCGGACTTCAAGGCTTAAGGTAAGTGTTTGATCTATCCTAGCTTGAGGGAATAAGATTAGAGTATAATAATTTGCTATTTGCTAAATGATCTAGTGCGGTGTATAGGCGTGGTGACGAGTGTCTATACACCGGAGTCTAGCATGACCGTGAGTCATCTTTGGTACATATTGTGAACTAATGTAGAACTCTCCTAAGCTAAATTATGATTAATCCCTTGCCGGGATGGTTAAATTATTGAGCCCTTTGCCGGTTGTGAAGGTTGTTATTATTGTTCCCTTGCCGGGACCTTATTGTTGTTGTTATTGTTCCCTTTCCGGGACCTTATTGTGTTGTTGTTACTCCCTTGTCGGGTTGGTACTTGTTGTTTATTTTATTCTTCTTGCCCGTTTATTGTGACTGTTGTTTGGGTGAGGAAGAGTGATATTGCACGAAGGGTCATTCCGTGCAATTTTTAATTATATTCTCACGAAGGATCATTCCATGCCATGTTTTAATTATTTATGCACGAAGGAACATTCCGTGCCATTGTTGATTATTTATGCACGAATGAACATTCCGTGCCATGAATTAGAGTTATGAGAGTAAAAGCACGAAGGGTGTTGCCGTGCACTTTTATATGATTGTTTGGGTGAGAATGAGAGTAGAAGCACGAAGGATGATGTCGTGCACTTTTATATGATTGTTTGGGTGAGGACGAGAGTAAAAGCACGAAGGGTGATGCCGTGCAACTATTAAATTTCTTATTTTGTGATCATTATTGTTGCGCTCTGTTTCTATTTCACTGATGAGTTATGTATAATCAATTGTGCTCCCCATAGCATGTTCCCTCCCTTTCTATTTGTTTAGTTTAGTATTTCTGTTGTTTTGTGGTACATATGTATATTGAACTGCACAGGTTTATACGAGTGTCTTGTCCTACACCTGTCACTACTTCGTCGGGATAGGCCGAGCACTTACCAGCTCATGGGGTCGGTTGTGCTGATACTACACTTCTGTGTGTTTTTGCACGGGTCCAGGTTTTGAGCAGCAGCAGCATCAGTAGTTCGATAGCAAGATTTCATACCCACGAGACCGAGGTATCTTGCAGGCGTCCGCATGTCTCTTCTTATGTTATTTTTTTTGTTTATACTGTAATCTCATTATTTCGAGACAAACGGTTGTTATATTTCTTTCAGACTATTATATGTAGTTATTCTTAGTGATTTGTGAGTTTGTGACTCAACATCTTGGGTAGAGGATATTGTTTGAGCAGTTTACATTTATTTAAGACTTGTAAAAAATTAGACTTTCACAACTATTATTTTTATTATTATTCTTGCTAGTAAATTGATAATAGGATGGTTTGTTTATGAAAATGGTGAGTAAATTGGCTTGCCTAGCTACCACGAGTAGGCGCCATCACGATCCCGATGGTAGGAAATCCGGGTCGTGAAACTATGTGATCGCATTGCATGAAAACCCCACCTTTACTTTTTCTTCTATGCGTTCACAACAGCTCTTATGTGATCGCGTTGTCTCAACCCCCCCCCCCCTTTCCCTATGCTATCGCACTCCTTATTCCGCGATCGCATAGAGCATTTTTGCCCAGTAATTCTTTAAGTTTTAAAATAGAACAGTGACGGGATTTTCACCCAAAAACACATGAACTCTTCTTCTCCACAACCCTTAGGCAATTTTTAGAGCAGTTCTCCAATAAAGCTTCTTGGGTAAGTAAAATTCCACTTGTTTCCTTCATTTTTCTTCATCATTCATCAAATTTCTAGGCTCAAATCATGTAATCTAGAGTTGAAATTAAGGGAAATGGGTAGAGTTAGGGCTTTTTAATTTTCTTTAATTTATACCTCGTTTTGGGGTCGAATTTGAAAACACATTGTATATTTAGGCCCGTGGGGGAATAGGTGATATGAAATTGGTTCGATCCTTAGGTTTTGACCAAGCGGGCGCGGGGTCAATTTTTAAATTTTTGGAAGAAATGTTGGAAATCTATATTAGGGCACTGGGTTTGATTTGTTCTATTATTGATATTATAAAGTCGTTATTTCATATATTTGATTGAGTTGGAGCCGAATTCGAGAGGGAACACGGTCGTTGTGAATTGATTTAGCTGTGAAAGTTGAGGTAAGTGTTTGGTCTAACCTTTGCTCTAGGGCATAAGAGTTGAGTCTTGTTTTCTACTTGCTAATTGTCGAGTACGGTGTATATGCATGGTTACGAGTATCTATACATTGGTGTCTAGCATGACCGTGAGTCCTCGAAATGCGATTAACATGTTTTGTTGAAATTTCCAAGCTTAATTGAGGATTCCAATATATTGTAAAGAAAGTATGAAAGGCAATATGATTATTAGATTTTCTGGAGCATTGGCTCGAATGATGGAGTAAATTATAAAGTAAGGTACGAAAGAAAGAGATGGTTTATTGGCTATTCCCTTGCCGGGATGTTTTGTCGGTTGTTGATTTTTCTCCCTTGTCGGGACATTGAGTTTATTGATATTGTTCCTTTGCCGGGATTTAACTGCTTTGTTGTATTCCCTTGCCGGGATTTTCTTCCCTTGTTTGTTTACTTCTTGCCGTGTATTTGCGACTATTGTTTGGATGAGAGTATGATATTGGTGGAGCAGGTTGCACGCCGCAACAATGATAAATGATATGGATCAGGTTGCACGCCACAATAATGATAAACGATATGGATCGAGTTGCACGCCGCAACAATGATAAATAATATGGATCGGGTTGCACGCCGCAATAATGATAAACGATATGGATCAGGTTACACGCCGAAACAATGATAAATAATTTTCATATGGGTCGGGTTTCACACTGCAACACTGCTAAACAATATTCATGGATCAGGTTGCACACCGCAACAATGGTATTTGAGGATGGGGTTGCACGCCGCAACAGTGGCTGACGCCAGTGTATTTTATTTGGAATATTCATGTTCTTGATTAGCTATAAATTTTGTGGTTGTTTCTATCTTATATTGTGATTTCCTAATTATAACTGTTGCCTTCCCATAACATGATCCCCCCTTTTTGTTAATTTTTACTTCCTGTATTTCTTTCCGATGTATGTATATATTTGAACTGTATAGGTTTATCTGGTGGTCTGGTCCTAGCCTCGTTACTACTTCATCGGGGTTAATCTAGGCACTTACTAGCACATGGGGTCGGTTGTGATGATGCTACACTCTGTGCATCTTTCTGCATAGATCAAGGTGTTGGAGCAACATTTTGGGAGCGAGCTTTCAGTATAGGGACATTCGAGGTACCCTTGCTGTCGTCCATAGGGCCGGAGTCCTTTATATTTTATTAAGTTTGTTATCATTTGTATCGTAGCAGACAGTATTATGTTTCATTTAAACCTTGTATTTAGTATTTTCTAGATGTTCATGAGTATTGTGGCACTAGTCTTGGGTAGAGGATTTTGTTAAACTTCTGCATTTATTTTAGTTAATTATATTTGAGACTTCTACTTTATTATTAAATGCTTCATTGTTTCTAATATTGTCGATGTTCGTTATAAGAGGTAATTGATAATTGACTTGCCTAGCTCTGATTAGTAGGCGCCACGACTCCCGAGGGTGGGAAATCCGGATCGTGACAAAGGTATGCCTGGGCACGGGGTTAAGTCCCAAGCTCAGGGAAAAACTTATTCAATTCATTATACCTAACGTGAATTGTTTCGCTTGGTCCCACCTTGATATGATAGGGATGCCCCCCCAGAAATAACCACTCACAAGCTGATCCAGGACCCGAAGTTTTATCTAATCAAATAGAAAAGGAGACCTCAGTCCAAAGTCAAACGTGCATTTATCAAAAATGGGGTATCTAAACTCCTTAAAATAAGATCGATTCGGGAGGTTAAATACCCGGATTGGTTAGCAAACGTAATGGTAATCCCTAAAAAAGAATAAATTAAGAATGTGTATAGATTATAAAATTTAGAATAAGGCATGCCCCAAGGACTTTTTCCCTTTTCGCAATATTAAATGCATGATCTATGCAATGGCCGGTCACACGATCCTTAGTTTTCTCGATGCCTATTCCGGGTACAACCAAATTTAAATGGACCCAAGCGACTAGGAAAAAATGTCCTTCATTACTAATTATGATACCTATTGCTATAATGTAGTGCCATTCGGACTAAAAATGCCGGTGTCACTACCAACGGCAAGTAAATCAGATGTTCAAAGAACAAATAGGAAAATCAATGGAGGTTTACATTTACGACATATTAGTAAAGTCCTTGCAAGTAGATGACCATTTAAAACATTTGCAGGAAACCTTCAACATATTGAATAAGTACAATATGAAGCTGAACCCTGAAAAATGAACGTAAGTCGGGATCGAGAAATTTCTCGAATTCATGGTATCCAACTAGGGATCGAGATCAACCCCGATAAGATCAAGTCCATTGAAGACATTACTATTGTGGACAATGTCAAAGCCGTTCAAAGGCTAACCGGTCACATAGACGCCTTGGGTCAATTCATCTCGAGATCCTCTGATAAGAGTTATCGGGTCTTTTCACTATTGAAGAAAAAGAATAACTTCTCATGGGTCCGGAGTGCCAACAAGCCTTGAAGTAACTCAAGCGGTATCTCTCAAGCACGCCTTTGCTTCACACTTCGAATGTAGACAAACAACTATACCTATACTTGGCAGTATCCGAGGTGGCGGTAAGTGGAGTCTTGGTCCGGGAAGAAGAAGGTACACAATTTCCTATCTATTATGTTAGCATAACTCTAGGCAAGGTCGAAACTAGGTTATCCTGATAACTAAGGATTTTGACGTGTTTCATGCTCCTTCTTGCTTACGCTTTGATCATAAATTCATACAAAATAGTCCCAAAAAGATCATAAGTTATGCTTGATTGCAGGTTGACCACCAAAGTGACGAGATGTCAAAAATTTTCTCAAAAGAAGTGAAATCTACACAAGTACCAAAGACAATGCAAACTAGGACAAGCAGGCCTAGTGTGACCGCACTACACTTTGTGCGCTCCATACTAGAGAGATTCAGAAAGTAGATTTCAAGGCATCAGACCTAGTGTGGCCGCAGTCCATTTTCTGCAGTCTGCACTAGGGAGATTCAGAGAATGGAAAATTAAGCTTCAAGGCAGTGCGCCCACAGTCGATCTTGCGCGGTCCGCACTGAAGCCTCCGCGGCCGCACAACCATTTCATGTGGTCCGCGGAAGAGAAAATCAGAGAGATGTAAAATTGCCAAGGTTCAAGCTGCATGGTTCGCAATCATATTTGTGTGGACCGCATTGGAGACCTCCGTGGTCGCGATCCATTTTACACGGTCCGCGGTGCCTGATTTCAGAGAGCCAAGACTTCAAGTCCAAGAGCCTAGTACGGCCGCAGTCCATTTTTTGCGGCCTGCACTGTTCCCGCCGAGGCATTTTTGTCCAATTTTTCTAACTAAGTATAAATAGAACATTTTTTCATTTTAGGGCATCAATTATTTTAGAACCGCAGTTGCACTCGTGAGAAGCTATTTTGTAGCCATTTGGACATTTTAGGTTAACTCTAACGATAAATTCTCTGTATTTACTTTAGTAATTAATTAATGTCTTTCTCTTCAACTATTTCTCTATTTTCTTCTTCAAGCATGATAGCTAGGGTCGTGGCTCACCCTTAGTGTAGGTAATTGATGGGTTTTGTGATATAGGGTTAGACCGGCTATGAGCGTTTGTTATTTGGGTTAATTTTTTGGTTTAATTTATGAATTAGTCGTTTTAAACACTGATTTGTGCTAAGTTGACTTGGTCTCTTCTTGAGAAAGAGAACCTAAGTCTCCAAAATTGACCCAAAAAGGAATTGGGGTGTATTCTAGAGATTTGATAGTCCCACTTAAAGGGTTAAACCTCGAGAGACTAATTATCTAACTTCAGATTCTAGAGATTCAATGTCTTGGCTTTCTTTCCACTTTTTATCCAAGTTAAGTAGCAGTTGTATGGTAACGAGGAAGATTGATTATTATCTCTATAACATCGGGGCTACCGTCCCGTGCATAGGTTTTGTTTGTGAGTTGTTTATTTGTTTATAATTTCAATGGTAATAAAAGTTTTTAATTACCAAAAAAAAAAAAAAAACTGAAAAAAAGAAAAAGAGCATTCAAAGATTGTGATTTAAAGTTTACAAATATGACGTTTTCGTGTTCATGCTATATATGATATATTATTCAAATTTAATGATACAATTATAATAGAGAGATAATTATTTATAGTAAGAAAATAACATAGTATGCATAATTGCATATCTCTTGTATTAAGATAGCAACACTGGCAAATTTTTTTCTCATGCTACAACAAGGAGAGAGAAAGGCTCCAAATCATAAAATAAAATAAAAAAATTAAAAGTGGGCATGCTTACACGTAATCCGTTAAAATTTAATAAGAAAAAAAATGCATAAACATGTCAAACTATGAAAGGAAAAACGTACTTCAAAACCTAAAAGGAATGGAAAAAATCCTAAATATTAGGAAAATAATTAATTATCTATTCTCAAATATAAGGAAACTAATTAAACATTTATTCCCAAATATTAGAACTATTAAATGACTATTTCGTCTAATGTAAAATTAAATTTAAAAAGTAAAAAAGACGAACAACATTTTGTTAAAAGTATTCGTGCTTTTTATATAGTATAAATATAGATATGATTGCTTTGTTTAGATTTTAGTGGAGTATTTTCAAAGTCTTTAACTTAACTGCAACTTGATGGTGACCAAGGGCAAGCAACCCTCTCTTACCATACATACAATTCCTTATTTTCTAATTAAGAGAGTTTTAGTTGGCTAAATTTTATGCGTGCTAGTGTTGTATTTAGTTGAATTAGAAAAATTATGTTATTGTCAAAATAAGGAAAAATTTACTCCATATTTTTTACATATAGAGAGAGGATGTTGAATCTCCTCGACATAGAAAAAGTTATAGTGAAATGGCAAACGAGATCAAGAAATTGCTCTATACTTGTTAGATTCAAGTCCGAGGTGTGACAGTTCCTCATATAAATTCTTATCGCCATTCTATTTTATCCCCTTAATTTTACTAATAACATGACTATCACAAGCAATGACGGATCTAGGATTTTAAAGTCGTGAGTGTTTACTGATAAAAATTCTGAAAGAAGAGGAAAAAAACCGATATAATAAATAAATATACATATATATATATATATATATATATATATATATATATATATATATATATATATATATATATATATATATATATATATTCGCCACCAATTACAAGTCAGCTAATAATTGGGTATAAGACATATCCATTCAAGGTTCTATGCTATAGTTTCAAGTTTCGTAATTGACAAAGGCATATGTACAAGTAGAACAATTTGGTAGGTGACTAGTTAGACCATCATCTTGACACAAAATGTCCTATCCCCAATCTCCAAACACTTTGGTTGTCCCATATTGAATGTTTTTCTGTATTCCCAATTGTCATATATATGAACTTATCTTTTATCATAAACGTTTTCTTTGTTTCTCAAGAATTTTAACTTGCAGAGATTTTTATCTTATGTTATACTAATGTATTTTTATAAAGCATGTGATTGTTGAAATAAGCATCCAAATGTATACTTCGTACAGAAAATTCCAACCTATTTGCAGCTGGAAAATATTCGAATCATCCACTGAGGTGTTCAAGATATGATATAGCTCTCTATGGAATAAGTGAATAAGAGAGCCAAAACGTTCATTTTTCATGTTAGGCACACATGAACCAAAGGTTTTACACTTCAGAGAATTGTTTATGGTCTATTTGTCCCACACCGGAAAAAGCTAATGAGTAGACAGCCGAGACATGCTATAAAAATAGAGGCCCAACAATGTTTAAAGCATACCTTTCTCGGCCTTTTGGCTAAGATCAAGTGTAGTATCTGTTCTTATCAGTTTAATATCTGATATGTGGGCCATCGGCCCACACGATATTAACTCAATTTTTTAAGGGGAAGGTCCATTAGGGTAGCTTGCTATCCGGTCTTTCGCGCGTCGCTTAGGCATTACACTACAGCCCAGGCCTGGCGTACCCCTACAAATCTAGTCCAACATTTTGGCCCAAGCCTTCTGAGCGTTGGCTGTGCTGTTTCGTGGTTCAATTGTTCTTGAGAAAGAAGGTCAACCCTGATTGTTTTGCGAAAATTTAAACCAGTCTCTATCATTTTTGTTATTTTACATTTAGGGTTGAATAAATATAAAATTTATTGACTTGAGAAATTGTAATATTTCTTCTTAATCTGACAATTATAGATAATCCAATATGCTCCAACAATAGATCTACTTATAATTTGAAGTTTATTCATTTTTTTATGTCTCGTCATTTTTGCCTTCTAAAAAAATCTCCTAGATAATCCGCTCTGGTGTAGGCATGTGTTCTTATTAAAGGGTTACTAAGTTAACTTGGTATTATCAATTTTAATATTGCCAATCACGCTTTCAGACTATTCCATGGGAGGCGTTAATCTTTTGTTGAGTTCGGGAGGAAGTTTTTGTGTTAGTTCACCACATGAATATATATAAGGTGAGTTGTCGATGATGATTTTATAGATGCGACGATTTATCATATTTTAACTCTTTTTGCAATTTTTTTTTTCAAAAAATATGGTGTTAGAATTTTGGCGATAATTTTTCATTACAACAAATTTGTTTTATGATTTTTATAATCGTATGTGAAATTGTTCCTCTCAAAATATTGAACTTTTCTCTTTATTTGTAGTATTTTTTTTTATAAGAAAAGTGAAGTGTTAGTTTGAATTACTTTCGTAAGAAGACATTTTTTAAAAGAGTTTCTCCAAAAAAAGTTGCCAAAGAATTTTTCTAGAAAGTGTACAATGGGAGTTCAACTTGGTCAATGTATATGATCTCACGTGTAAGCTAATGTTCATTGAATTTTAATTTAATATTTCAGTGGGACGAATACCCAAAACTAATATTAATCTGGTGAAACGTCAATAAATATTTTAACTATACAAAATAATTTAGTGTGGCATAATCTGTGATAGTCTCAAGCAGTTCTACGTTACAAATATGTGCGAGTTATCAGTGGCGGCTCGACCAATATATTGGCCTAAATCCAAGCTATATTAAAAGGTTCTTTTAATTTATTTTGTATAATTAATATAATAATGAGATAAAAAATCTTTTTTTTTTTTGGTGAGAAGATAAAAAAAATGTGCTTTCAGATATGTGAGTTCAAGTCAAAATATGAAAATAAAGTACCTAAATCAGAATAATGAGTTCAAGCTAGAAAATAAAATAATCAACAAAATAAATAAATTGTTAAAACTTGAAATCTATTATTAATATTTATGATAAAAATAAATTATATTTATGCATAATAATATATTATACTCTTAATATTTTTTGGGGGCCTTTTAATTTTGAGGAGCCTAAGATAACGACTTTAGTTGGGGGATTTGCATCTATATCCACTTTTTGTGTCACGTTTTAATTTGTGTCCGCTTTGCAAAACAAATACAAATGTATCTGCTTTTTCGCTTTACTTTAACATATGGCGCTGAAGTAGCAAAGACAATCATGCAAAACTTCAGCATTCTAGTAGACGGGCCAGAAGTAGCAAGTGTGCTGAAATTTTTGTTTTGTAACTAGCGAACTTCAGCTCTAGAGCTGAAGTTTTCGTTTTATAACTTGCGAACTTTAGCACTAGAGCTGAACTCTAGATTTGAAGTTTTTATTTTTGTAACTGGTGAACTTCAGCTCTAGGGCTGAAGTTTTTGTTTTGTAATTAGCGAACTTCAGCTCTAGGGCTGAAGTTTTTATTGTTGTAACTGACGAACTTCAGCTCTAGAGCTGGAGTTTTTATTTTGTAACTGGCGAACTTCAGTTGTAGAGCTGAAGTTTTTGTTTTGTAACTGGCGAACTTCAGCTCTAGAGCTGAAGTTTTTGTTTTGTAACAGGCGAATTTCAGCTCTAAAGCTGAAGTTTTTATTTTGTAACTGGCGAACTTCAGCTCTAGAGATGAAGTTATTTAGTTAACCTAGATACTTATATTGAAGAGATTGCCATTATCCCTTTCAAACGCCCCCAAAACAAGATCGTTTAATTGTCGAGCAAACTTTATGTTCCAAAGCTTTGTACCGTTTTCTCAAAGAAAAACAAAAAGAAGTTATCATTATTTATGTATGCTTGACTGTATTGAGAAGTAGGAAGAGGCTAATGGATAAAAATTCTTATAAATTTATATGAAAAAAAATCAAAGACAATCAATGATAGAATGTTAGCATCTGCTTATGTGAGAATTGTTATATTTTGTGCCTGAAGCGTGTAAGAATCATTAATATAAATAAAGCCTGCTTATGTTGATTGATTCTGCTTAGCTGAGATTCTCCTGTATATGCAGTGGCGGATCCAAAATTTTGGGTTCGTGGGTGCTGAACTTTTCTTAATGTGCAGTTACTACGAATCACATAGTCTAAGTGCATAACTATTTGAACATGATAGTCAAAAAAATTAATAAAAACTCGTATTAATATTATAGATGAGTGTAACGAAAACTGCAACTGACGAGAATTTTATTTTTTTTGATGAATTTTGCCACTTTAGAGGAATTATTTATTTTTAGAAGAGGTTGAACTTTGGAGTTTCTTTCTTTGTTATAGAGAATTAATAGTAGTATTGGATACAAAATGTACCTATGTAAGTGGGATTAGAACTCCCACCCTCTCACACTACTAAGCAAAAACTATCCTTGCTTGACCAAAGCAAACATAGACCTTTTTATTCTTTGGATGCTTCCTGGTTTAATATATCAAATGCTTCAAATTTTCTATAGAGCTATACAATAATGTAGTAAGTTAATGGGTGCTGAAGCACCTAAATTTAATACATAGATCCGCTGTATATGATTCGAGAGAGTTGCAAAGCAAGGAGGAGGAGAAATGAAGCTAAAGTTATATAAAAAATTAGTACAATTTAAAATTTTAAAAAAAATATGTATAGGTTAAATGGGAACGACCAAATAAAACGACCCGTGCAACTTTTACACTTTAGTAGCTTTACCCTTCAGCAACCCTGCGAGTATTGTTTCTTTGATGATGAAAAATTACCTACTTTTAAAAGCTATTTTTATATTTAGATAATTTAATTTCTATGTTGCTAATATACGTATTCTTATTTGATAGTACTATTTTATATCACACAGAACAATACACATGTACTTGCATAAACAAGCTTTGTGCAGTACCACCAATTTCTATGCATGAACCAGTATAATGCTATGTTGATATGCCCTAAGTTGTATTTAATAAACCTCTTTTAGTTGATGATTGTTCTATTATTTAGAAATATAATAACATAATACAAAACGTTTCACTTTGAATATATAAGTTTCGTATCAACAGTACTATACCCCTCTATTTTTTCTTAATAGGTACCAACATGAAATCTTCTTTAAATGTTCAATACGCAGCAGTTAATCTTATTAACTAAGAAAACCTTAATGTACACATTATTCTATATTTAAATTTTTTCGCCGCCAAGTGATAATCTTATTAACTATCTTATTTTTACAACATAGTATTAAATAGCGGTATTACATTTGCTATTTGTAACCAGTCAATTAGGTAAGAAAATCAACATGCATTTATGCAACCGGAAATAAATTTCCTTCCTTATATCGTCACATCACCTAATTTCATAAATTATAATTTCTTTTGAATTACCATAATCAGTTATAAGAAGTAGTTATTTATGTTAAAACGTAACATGCACGTCTTTTCGTTTATTAAAGCTAAAACTGAACATAATTCATGTTAAGCATTTCTTAATAAAATTGATAATTGATTCAAGTTAACATACATTGGAAAATCTTCAACCTACACTCGAGCTTTAGAAAAAAATTGGGCTTATAACATCACAGGTTGTGAGCCCAAGTGAAAGGAAATATTTGAGTGGGAATTTTTCATACCTGTACCCTATAGCAAACTATATTACCAAAAATGTTTAAAATTTGGTAATTACCCGACCTGTGCACAATTTAACTACACTTTATATACCAAACTATAAATAGCGGAAAACTGAATATATTATCCCCATTAATTCGCGCGCGATTGTAGGCATAGAATAAGAAGGAAGATTCTGTGCATTTAATTCAAAATTGTGAAAAGGAAAACGAATCTGTAGCTCCGAAAAAGCTCCTTCTTCAACTGAACAGAAAATATCTTCTCGCTTCTATTCCCAAAAACGCAGAATTTTCAGAAATTCAAATTGTAGAAATACAATTTTCTTCTACAAACTATTCTTCTCAATCTCTGTTCTCCAATTGTATATATACAACTGAACGACAGTTGTGATCTCATAACTATTGAGTTTTGAAAGTGTTTTTTTCGGTTAACAACTCAAATCATGGCAAAAGTTACAATTATGCTGAAATCGAATGGTAATTGGGATAAATATGGAAGATATATAGATTTTGTAGTTGACGCAATTGTGGTAGATGATAATTCAAGCTACGGAAATCTCGTTTCTACAATTGCTGAACAATTGTCGATTGATACATCTGAGAAAATTGTAGAAATCAAATACATTATGGATGAGAATTGTCCTCCAATGGAAATTAGGAATGATATGGGTGTTTCTGTGTATATGGAAACGAAGAAGGATAATAGGAACTTAAGTTCATATCCGTTATGTATAAGTGTTAGAGATTTCAATATGGAATTGGCAATCACAAATGAAAGCATCAGTACAGGTATGGTTGATCCAAATTGCAGACTATTATGGAGATATCGACTAACTACATTTACACTACATAAAACTACATATTAACTACAAATATTAATATACAGCATATTTACTGTATTTTTGAATTTATATTCTTCAGGTTCTTCAAGATCACTAAGGTTACTTGATATTCCGTCGTCACCAGCAATAGAGGAATATCAAAGTGAAATAATAACTGAATCTAAGCAATTATGTATTGAAGAAGGACAAGTGTATCAGGACAAGAAAACAATAGCTGCTGTAATGAGGAATTATGCAGTGCAGCACAAGTTTCAGTTCAGAGTAAAGAGATCGAGTCATAGAAGGTATGTAGTTAAATTGTATAATATTTGAAGTTAATTGTAGTTTTGACAAAATTTCTGAATCCGGTGGATTGTTGAATTCTATTTCTAGTTATGCTTTTTGTATCACTGTATTTGTAGTTATTTGAATTTAATTATAGTTTAACTACAATTTTTTTTATAACTACTGGCTTATATGTGTAGCTGAAAGCTGCAAAATGGCATTTCAAGGCCACATCAATTAACGATTCTGAAATGTTCAAGATAAGAAGTTTCAGTAGACAACACACTTGCTGTATAATGGATGAAACATTTATACAACGCAAACGTACTGCATCAGTGGTTGGTAGCATGGTTGTTCCGAAATATTGTGATCCTAAAACTGTCTACACACCAAAGGACATACAACAGGACATGTTATCTGAACATGGACTAAACTTAAGCTACATGCAAGCATGGAGAGCAAAGGAAAAAGCATTATATTTTTTGAGAGGAAATCCGTGTGACTCCTACAACAAATTACCAAAATATTTTTATATTCTTGAGAAGATCTATCCTGGTTCGGTTGTTAAACTAAAGAAGGCAGCAGATGATTGCACAGGAAATGTAGTTAAATGTAGTTAAATGTAGTTTAATTGTAGTTCAATTTAATATTAACTGACAGTTTACATTTATAGTTGTAGTTAAATGTAGTTCAATTGTATATCTAATTGTAACAACTGACATTTATAGAAAAATGATAGAACTCGACTACGCGAGTATAATATCTGGTAGATAACAATCATCTTTTACAAAAACTAAGAAACATAATTCCTACATTTTATAACAACTACCAAACTACAGAGACACATCTAAGAAAAAAAGAAATCATCTCTTCTTTCGTTGAACTTTAGTCCTCTCGTTTTTTGCCAGTGCACCCTTCCTTCTAGCAAGTCTGCCTGTAACCTCACTCTCGCTAATTGATCCATCTTCTATCTTCTTTGTGGCGTAATCCCATAGTAGAGCTCCATAGCGAATACGATATGGGACAATATCACTCAAATCTTCCTTTGGGATGTGAAAATCACCACAGCTAACATATTCAGCAAAAGAAGCAATATATACACCACAATCCCTGCATTAAATGATCATTTGTCAGTATATATCAAACTACAAAAACAATAGGATAAACAATATAGAAAGGGAGAATAGTTTATTTACAGTGAGCCTTCTTTTTGTTGTGGAATCTCCGCAACCAGCCATTGAATGTCAAGAGGGTCGGTAACCGCTTTTTCAATGTATGACTTTGAATTCTTGAAGTCAATATCATTGCGTTTACCATAAAACCCAGTGCATGACAAATATAGAGGAATGATTCTTGCAAACTTGTCAACCATTGTTTGAACAGATTGGTTACGCTTTGCTCTTACCAATGAATCATAAACATAAAGTTGCCTATCCTTTATGTCAAAGACTAGCAACAACCAATGAAAGTTATCAACAATGTTAACAGGCATGAGCACATAATCAATAACATCCATTGAAAATTTGCAAGAATCCTGTATCCCAGTATATATTCAGCAACGTCATCCTCAGGTTTAATCACCGAATTCCTTATATCCGGCGGAGAAGTAGTGAACTTCTCGTATATTGCTTCAATCTTTATCTTGAACAAGCAATCAGTTGTTGTAAACCTTGTCTTGATGTTAGGGCCATATTTTCCCTTCTTTCTCAGATAATACATAATAACATCAATGTGCTGCACAAATAAAATTGCAGTATACAGTAAACAACATTATTAACTACAAATATCTACAAACAACTACATACTAACTACAAATTAGACTTATCCGAAAAAAATGTCGCATGTTCTGTAACTTTTCCCCAACAACAAATAAATTACACTTAAAACAAATGCATTAACTAGTACAATTTAGTGCAAGTTATAATGAACAAATGTGAAGAAATACTACAACCAAAGAATATCAATTACAAAAAACAACATATGAACTACAGCTGCACACATACTATGAATAAAAACAGGAATGGAAGTTTAAAAACTATATACTTACAGTGCTATTGATTACTTGTCCAGGGTGAGCTAGTTGATAGAACCATTCTTTCTTGTCAATCTTTTCACAACCCAAATCCAACTGAGGATTTATTTGGTTATCCTTCCGTGAGTAGAAATCTTTCCTCCTATAATAACAAAAAGATTGAATCAAATATAACATTTAGCAAAATTAATTTAACCTTTAATTTGTAAAAAAGAATTGATAAAAGGTATAAATTAAAGCAAATATACCTCCTATTTCCTTTGTCATTGCGATTGTATAACCAAGTTGTGAACCTGTCTATCAATTCAGGATCTACATCTTCACCTATGACTGTAGTGAAAGGGTGCTTCAGGTTAAAAATTTTAGGCCCAGCAGATGTGCTTCCTTCAGTACTGTACAATGGTGTGAATGGTGATCGAGCATGTTTTCCCGGCAACTTTGTTCTAACAGGATGAAGAGGGGTTACTTCAACTTGTAGTGGATCCTCAAAAATCACCAATTGTGATAAGTTGTCTGGAAGCTCGAAATCATCCAATGTAACAGCTTTGTTTTGTATGGGTTCATGCACAACTTCTTTTTCATTAATTCCTCCATGAGAAACTTCCTTCATTGTTACACTATGTATTGGGGACTGTGGTTGATCAACCACTGCTGGCACTACCCCTATGATATGGAATGAACAATTGTAGGTACAATGAATTTAAATGTAGTTATTTGTAGGTTATATATAAATTTGGTAAAAAAATAATAAATGTTACTATACCTGGTGTATATGCATCAGCAACTTTTTGAAAATCAGGATATAAGTCAACTTGAGGTTGTCCAGGTTGTTTAACAGTAGGGTCTACAAAATATAATTATAAAGTAATTAGTAACTCATACAATTTGAAGATAGGTTTGAATGAGTAATGTAGATACCTCTTTTACTTGTGGTTGCAGGAGTTGCTTCTATTTTCTCACCAGAATTAATACCAAATTGCTGGTGTTTGACAAAGAGATTTTGTTCATTAGGTTTGGTGGAACTCCCTGCAAACTACAATTTTGATGTATATTTTAGAAAGAAATTGAGTGATATGTCAAAGATAGATTTGTACTAAATTTGGTATGAAAAATCGAACCTTTGAATCATCAAACTCAAACCTCTTGTTAATGGCAGACATAACATTCTTTATAGATTGATCTATGAACTGTCGAATGGAAGAGAGTTCATCAACAACATCCTTCTTTATAGAATCTAACTTCTTATCAACCTTCAAAAACACATATGAATAATGAGGTTGTAATATTAATATATACTCTACAATTAAAATATACATTAGCTACATAATAAATAAACTGTATTAAAACTGTAGTCACAAGTGTAGTTATTTGTATTTTTGTAAAAAACCTGCACAATTTTCTTTTCTAAATTGCTGATCTTGATGTTCACTGATTCCATTGACTTATTTGAAGAAAATTCTTTTGGTTCAGCTGTTGGAGAAGCATCAACTTGCACATTGGATGGTTCAACAAATTCTTCATTTGCATATTGAATCTTTTCTGGAAGATTAAGAATTGCCAGCTCTTCTCCAGATTCAACAAGGTTTGAGAACTGAAAGTAAAAATGTAAGTTAATTGTATATAATATAAGTTTAATTGAAAAATAATTAAACAATGCCAGAAAAAATACCTTCAGCCACTCAGGCTTTATCATCTTCTCCTCAAATGTTGTCAACCATATCATACCTTTGTTTGCTGACCATCTTAGAATCCTAGGAATAGACTCAGAACACCGTGTAGCAATTTCGGTGTTGACAGACGAGCAACACTCATATAGCCATATTTGTAAGGCTAACGAGCATCCTCGTACAAGATACGAATGTACATTTGGACTAAGCCTATGCCTAACAGAACCAATAAGCTGCCTGAATGATTTCGTACCCCAAGGGTACGAATCAAAATTTCCAGATTCAACTAAAAAGAAAGTAAACTTGTCTATAACTGCTACATTGTCCTTGTCCGAAGGACAAACAAAAAATTCCAGAATATACAGAACACACAATTGCACAACATCAACATCATTTTCCCAAGCTTTGTTAATAACAACATTCTTTAAATGCCATTTTTCTACTCTCTCTTTACCAGCAAAATACGTGTTCATCAAATTACTAACATATTGTGGATTATAACCACAATCTAAGAAGTTATTGACACAATTGAGGCCAGTTATCAAACCAAAAACTCTCAATGAAAAAATCAACTTTTCTCCCTTTAAAAGTACAGACAAATATTCATCGGTAGAAATTTTTAGCTCATACTTCATTAGGAGATGAAGTGATTGATTTTGCATCACAACAGGTGGAAGACCTAACAAGTACCCAAAACAGGTTTTTTTAAAAGCTCGTAAAGCATTGGCGGATAGCAAAGCCTTAATTTGGCTTGGTATGCTAGGCTCACACAAAGTGTGGAACCTAAGAATACCATAATCCACATTTCTGCGGAGCAGCAAAGATGCTATTCTGAAAACAACATGAAAAAAACTGGATTGAGTATAGTTAACTACAATTAAATACAATAACACTACATTTAACTACATAATAACTGGACAACTACAACACACAATGATATTATAACTACAATTTAACTACAAAAACTACAAATTAACTACATAATAACTGGACAAGTACAGAACACAATGATATTATAACTAAAAATTAACTACAAAAACTACAAATTAATTACAAAACACCTGTTCCAAAACTACATATCTACCACACAATAACTAAAAATTAACTACAAATATATTAATGATTCGTATAAAAAATACAGAATATCGACAATTAAACCTTAAAATTGAGACAAATTAAATACAAAAACACTATTCATAACTACAAAATCCATCACAATATAACTAAAATATAACTACACATGTACTAATATTTCATATAAAAACTACATAATAACAACAATTAAATCTCAAACTTGAGACAAATTAACTACATAATCACTGTTTCTAACTACAAATTTACACAATATAACTACAAATTAACAACACATATATTAATAATTCATATAAAAACACAAAATAACGACAATTTAAACTCAAAATTGAGACAAATTAAAAATTTTACACAACTACACGGCAAAATAAAATAAAAATACCTTTTGTGAAAAATCATGAGGGATGACTTTTTTTGCTTTTTTTTGAATGTTTCCTTTTTGGTTTTTTAGAAGAAGATGGAGATAACTTCGATTTTTTGACAGATTTAAGCTTTGGTGAATCCTCGACAAAATCATCGTCAAATTCCAACTGTTTTCCCTTGCGCTTGCGTTGTTGTTGATCAACATCACTAGCATTTCTATCTTGTAAATGCTTAGAGCGCATTTCAGCCCTTATTTGTCTGGGTGAAGGAATAGATTTCGATTTTCCAGTTGCATGTGTATTCTGTTGCTTTTTTGGCAGAAGATTTAGGTGTTAAAACACCTAAATCGAAAGAAGGAACATCAGTTAAAACCTCTTTTGTAGGTTTTTTTAGGTGTATTTTGATTCTTCATGATTTTGTTGAAAGATGAACTAGAAAAAAAATGGAGTGGAAGTTAATGGAGAATGAGGAAGATGTGTTCTGCTATACGGAAAAGGTGGAGAAGAACTGTAAAACACAAAAAAACGTGAGGGAAAAAATGTACTGGGTAAAATCGTGGGGTGGGGGGTGGGGGTGAGGTACGAAATTTTTAAAAATTGGAAGAGAGATAAGCGGGTAGGTAAATATTGGAAGATATTATCCCTAAATACACTCCTACAATAAATGGTAACTTAATTAATGCCTTAAATTGAATTATGGTACATAAATTGAAACTTGGTATGCTTAAATGTAATAAACACAAACCTTAAACATGGTTGGTAATAAGGTTTGCTATATAGTATACACATGTAAAAATTCCTATTTGAAAACCTAAATTCAATTTAATAGAGCCCAAGCATAGAGCAAGAAATTTCAAAAAAACAAATTGGGAAAAAGCAATGTAATGTTGTATCGTGTGATATAAAAAACTGAGTCACGTTAAAAGATAATACTAATACACTTTTCTCTCACGTTATTACATTTTCACTACCCTCTTTGTTCCTCAAGCTTCTGTTATTCTTCTTCTTCCCCAACGTTAGAGAGAGAGAACAAAATTATAGAGAATAATAACGATCCAAACTTTTAAACTCTTTTTTTTCTTCTTCAACCAGTGGTTAGATCTGTTGAATTTTCCTCAGAAAATCTGAGGAAATAAAGGTGAGTTTTCTAGAAAAATGAGATGAGTATTTTTTGTTTTTTTTTGGGTTTTGAATTTTGAACTGTTAAGTTTAACTTTTTTATTTATACTGTTGTGCTTTGCAGACCTAATGAAGCGATTACGGGATGATGTTTATGCTAATCCTCAATTCAAGCGCCCATTTGGTTCTTCTCGTGGAGAATCGTAAGCTCTTCTCTTTTCTTGTGTTTTTTGTTGTTGTATTATAGGTTTAAATCAGGTTAGTTTTTAATTAAAATTTCTCTATTATGATATTTTGAGCTTCTGAACTTGCTGAATTTCTTCGCTAGTTTTAAGTAAATTAGAGACCTGTAGTTACTAAGTGGTCTGTGATGGCTAAAATTTTGTGATCAGAAGTAGTTAGATTCCACCTTCCACCGTACCTTGAGACTTATGTTAGGTCGTATCTTTGTTCCTACTACCACTCAGAGATTTTCCAGCGGATTTTTAAATAAAGATTTGATCTTTATGCATGCTGCTTTTGTTTTGGTGGGTTTAATTTGCTAAAAAGTATTTTACTACTAGTAATAGACTGTTTAATAAACAATTTAGTTAAGGTCACTGGGGCGGATCTGCAGTGTAAGTTATTCATTCATCCTAACCCGGCAGCTTTGACCTAGACCTATATATGCATTAAGAAATCACTAAGTATGTTCAAGTATTAAATTTCGAACCTCATTCTTAGTACTTGAGGTTGCTGTCCTAGAATTCTGAACCCATAAATTATCAAATCCTAAATCCACCTCGCGTTAAGGAGACTCATTTCACTTCCTAGTAATGGAACTATGGGTTGCTAAGGGACGGATAGGTTGGTAGAAAGGATCCTCCACAGGTTCAAATCATCAAGGGACAAAGTGGAAAAGGGCCACTGTTGGATCCTACACTGGTGGGTTGTGGGGGGTGGGGTGGGGGTGTTAGGGGTGGGTTTATCTTACCAATTTATTTTTCTATTTTTTTTTGAAAAAAAAAAATCTTTCTTTAGTCAATCTCTTGGGCAAAGGAAAACTAGAAACAAAATCACTGTTTATTTGCTTGTTTTGTTGAGTTATGACAATCTTGAGAAAGAAATTTGAAACTATGACTTTTGGGCGAACTATCTAAGGTGCTAAGAATGGACGGGAATGGTACTTTTATCCTATTAAAAGCATATGATGGGAGGAAAATGGTCAATTATATGGTTTAGAGCAATAAATTTCGTGGTTATTTTTAGTTTGATTCTTTGTATAATTTTTTCTTTTTCTCCCAACGAAGATACGGCGGCCACTCACAGGTTCCTGGAAGTGGTGCTGGCGGCGGAGGCAGTGGTGTTGGCGGCACTGGAGGGGGTGTTGGTGCCGGTGCTAGCACCCAAAAGTTGACAACTAATGATGCATTGTCTTATTTGAAGGAAGTTAAGGACATGTTTCAAGACCAAAGGGAGAAGTATGACGTGTTCCTTGATGTTATGAAGGACTTTAAGGCTCAAAGGTTTGTTGCTTTCTTTCGGTCTTAATTTTTTATTTTTTTTTTTAAATTTAAAATTCCAAATTTGATGATTCATGGAGGAATTTTCGCGTAATTATGTTGATTTTCCTGCACAGAATTGACACTTTGGGTGTCATAGCAAGAGTAAAAGATTTGTTTAAAGGGCATCCAAATTTGATCCTTGGGTTCAATACTTTCTTGCCCAAGGGCTATGAAATAACCCTCACTGAAGAAGAGGAGGCTCCTCCAAAGAAAACAGTTGAGTTTGATGAAGCTATCAGCTTTGTGAACAAAATAAAGGTAATGATGTTGGTGCTTTTCAGTTCTAGTGACTAGTGGTAATAATGTCCTTTTTATCTTTATGTAATTCACTAATAATATATATGTGTTATGATTCCTGCAGAAACGTTTCCAAAATGATGATCATGTGTACAAGTCCTTTTTAGACATTTTGAACATGTATAGGAAGGAACACAAAGGCATTACTGAGGTGTACCAGGAGGTACAACACTGAGTAATTGATGCATAAATATGATAGACAATTTTCGTGTTTTTAATGTGTTCAGTTCTCTCTAAATGTGTAGGTTGCAGCACTTTTTGAAGACCATCCTGATTTGCTGGATGAGTTCACGAGATTCTTGCCAGATTCTTCAGCTACTGCATCAGCAACACAGACTTCATTGGGCCGACCTTCTTGCCATCGTTATGATGAGAGGAGCTCTGCTACATTGCTTCGGCAACCACACATGGACAAGGTATTCTATTTGATTTGTCTTGTTATGTTATTCTGTAATTTTAATGCTATTTGTTCCACTACCATATTGATGAGTCTATCTGTTCTTCATTCTAGCAACGTTTTCGCCGGGATAGGATTATCAGTCCTCATGGAGAACGTGATCCTAGTGCTGAGCGCCCTGAGATGGACGATAACAAAACAATGATAAAGTTGCATAAAGAGCAAAAGAGGCGTGCTGAAAAAGAGAACAGGGACCGCAGAAGTCACGATCAGGATTATGGAGAACCTGATAATGAGAATAATGGAGATATAAGCATGCACCGCATTGCTGATAAAAGAAAATCTGCTCGGAAGGTTGAAGAGTTCGGAGGCACTTACGATGATAAAGATGGCGTGAAAAGTGAGTGCATGGTTAGCATTCTGATTGTTAGTATATAAGGATGATAGTGGTTTTGTATATGATTTGTTTTGTTAGCATTTTCTGCCATTGTTCTTTAGGCTTATGACCCCTCAGTACAATCTGTTCTGCTGTATGGTGTTGATTTATCTTGGGTTTCGGTACGAGTTTTGAAGTTCTGATGTTTGTTAGTTCATCCTTAATCACAAAAATTCTATCTTATGCTGGAAGTTTGAATAGGCGATCCTTTAAAATATTTTCTTGTCATTTTTGCTGTTGCTTGGCCTTTGGTCGCAAGAAATTTATTGCTCCTTTATTCTGGTGGAGGGTGTTCTTATCATACACGTTTCACTTTGATGTTTCATTTTGGAGTTCTTAACATATGATCTTTGTACCCCGCACGGTGTCGCTAGATTTGATGATTGACCTTTATGATTTGCTTGATTGTGCCAGATATGTATAGCCAAGAGTTCACTTTCTGTGAAAGAGTAAAGGAGAGACTACGCAGTCCAACTGATTACCAGGCATTCCTAAAGTGCCTCCATATTTATAGTACAGAAATAATTAGCAGAAAGGAGTTACAAAGTTTGGTATGTCTGTTTGATCTTTTTACTCCTGTATGGCAGTGATTTTTCTTTGTTATATTTTACATGTAGAAGGCATTCAAAATTTTAATCTATCATATTATGGACATTGATTAGGCAGTAGCCATGTTAGTGATACAAATTGGTTCTGATGGTTATTCACCAGGGATTTGACCTCTTTATCCCTCTCCATGTGGTAGAAAACTAGCTTAATCATGATTTCCACAGGATTGAATGACACTACAATGTTTGGAATCAATATCTAGATGGTTTGCTTGTTTATTTTTGTTTAAGCATCATGAATTTTAAAGAAATGCATATATCAGGTTGCTGATTTACTTGGAAAGCATCCTGATCTTATGGAGGGGTTCTATGAATTCTTGGAGCGCTGTGAACGAATTGGTAATTCTGTTATTTTTTCAGTTTGTGTGATTGTAACGTTACATCTATGGGATTCGACTCTGAATGTTACCTACTCTGCAGATGGATATCTCGCAGGTGTTATGAGCAACAGTAAGTAGTGCCAATACCTGACACTCAACCATCTAAAAGAAAAAGAAAAAAAAAAAAAGAAAAAGAGAGAAGAAAACCATTTCTTTTGTCTTCTTGGGGTGCCTATTTTTTATCACTATAATCTGATGAAGTGTTCTGTTAATAACAGAATCTTTGTGGAATGAAGGGCATACATCAAAGTCAGTGAAGGAGGAGGAGAAAGACAAAGAACAGAAGCGTGAAATTGATGGAGGTAAAGAAAAGGACCGGTACAAGGAGAAATACTGGGGAAAGTCCATTCAAGAGCTTGACCTTTCTAACTGTAAGCGCTGCACTCCCAGTTATCGACTTCTTCCTGAAGATGTAAGAAACTGTTCTGTCTGTTTTACTGGTAAAATCTTACATGGAGGAATCTCTATTGCTTCCGAACTATATTGACTTGAACTTGTTGAATCTGTTTTTGGCAGTATCCGATACCTACAGCGAGCCAAAGGTCAGAGCTCGGGGCTCAAGTGTTAAATGATCATTGGGTATCTGTGACCTCAGGAAGTGAGGACTACTCTTTTAAGCACATGCGCAGAAACCAGTATGAAGAAAGCCTGTTTCGATGTGAAGATGATAGGTATTTTTTTTTTTTTTGCAAGTGTTAAGCGGTTACCCCTAGGCCCTAACCCATTGCAAACTAAAGAAATTGAGATAAAAAAGGAGAGGGAAGGAGAAAAACATGGGAATGATAAAGCATTAAAAAATAAAATAAATCCTAAGAAAACAATCAGTTAAGAGAAATGCAGGGAATCTGGCCTTTCTATCACTTCTATGAGACTCATCTCTCCTTTGCAATTATTAGGTCAAATAAGAATTACCTAATGTATATGGTTCTTGAATTAGCTTATTGACTTATAAAACCTTCCGTATTATATCCTCTTAAGGCTTGCCTTTAGTGGTTATCTTCTGCATTTTGTCACTGATGGTTTGTTGCATGCTGTTAACATCAGGTTTGAGCTAGACATGTTATTGGAGTCAGTGAGTTCAACTGCTAAGCGTGCAGAAGAGTTGTTGAATGCCCTTAATGATAATTCAGTTGGTGTGGATGGCCCAATCCGCATCGAAGACCACTTCACAGGTTTAACATTTCTGATATCATTAAGATGCTGCTGTCTTTCTGCTCAGTTCATTAACATAAAGATGTATAGTTTGTAGTTTGCTGATGCATGAAGTTCTACTTTATGTAGCACTGAATTTAAGGTGCATTGAACGTCTCTATGGTGACCATGGCCTGGATGTGATGGACATTTTGCGGAAAAACCCACCTCTTGCTCTGACTGTTGTATTAACCCGCTTGAAGCAGAAACAGGAGGAATGGACGAAGTGTCGCTCAGACTTCAACAGAGTTTGGGCTGAAATTTATTCTAAGAACCATTACAAGTCGCTTGACCACCGAAGTTTCTATTTCAAGCAACAAGATTCAAAGAACCTTAGCACAAAATGTAAGTCCTCTGGTTGGTGTGGGCTTCCCTTCACAGTTCTTTTTTTTAAAATTCTCCCGGCCCCATTTTTCATGGTCGTATGGGGCTAACAATGCTATTTCATTTAGACTTATATTAGTGCACCATAATATTTGTGTAAAAGGACAGCCTGGTCTACAGAGCTCCCGCTGTGCGCGGGTCCGGGGAAGGGTCGGACAAGAAGGGTCTATTCTATGCAGCCTTATCGAACCCGTGACCTCCTGGTCACATGGCAACAACCTTACCAGTTACGCCCCTTCACCATAATGTTTTGTGTGCCTTCCATTGTTCATCTGTTCTGTTTATTCCATAAAGCTTCTTTCTATTCTTTTTTATTCTTACACATTCTGGACGAGCCCTCTCTTAATACGCACTAGCCTTTCCAACTGCACTTTCGTGTATGTCCTTTTCATACAGATAGTACTTATATTGTGGTTTACCCTACAATTCGAGCAACAATTAAACTTATATTGTGGTTTTAAAGATACGTGATTCAATCCAATACCAATTGATAAGCAAGAATATAAATATATAAATCAGAGAATAAAAATAATCAAACCAATCTGCTAGTCAAATTTCGACCTCAACTTGTGGTACTCTCAAGGTGTGACAATAAGAATAGCAAATGATGAAGCAACTCTGATGAACAGTAAAGCGAAATAGCAAGAAAGTAATGAGGGTATATATTCTTATAAGTGAACAATGATCCTTACAAATAATGGGATCCCTCTTTAAATAATAAGGGAGTCCGAAATAAGGTACACTTTTAATTATAGTAGGAAATCATATTTGACAATTGATTAACCGCCAAAGATCAATCTATTCCGAAATTCATGCCACGATTTTCGATCCGTTGCGGATATCTCGCCCTTTCCGTTATCGAAGTACACCGGCATCATTTCGAAGTATACACTCTTCTGACCTCGGTTAGTGATGTCGACCTCGATCTTGGAAAGAAACTCTGATCCCGGACTCGACGTCCTGGCCTTTTGATGTGGTATCTCTCTTTTGATCAAAAGGATGAAATCGGGTAGCCCCTATTTCCACTGTATGCAATGCTATATGTATTTTTTTTCTATTTATTATGTGCTACTGCTACAGAGTTCTGATTTGACTGTGAGATCGGTAGATAGTTGATGTAAAGCCTAGGGATTTCATGATTGTCTAGTGTATAGACATTAATATTTTCACTTAGATGTTTCCTGTGGTTCTTTCTTATAATTTTGATGATTCTGATTGACAGCCTTAGTGGCGGAGATCAAAGAAATTAAGGAGAAAAAGCAGAAAGAAGATGACATGATTCTTGCTATTGCCGCTGGTAGTAGACGTCCAATAAGCCCTCATCTTGAATTTGAATTTACTGATTCTGATGTCCACCAAGACATGTACAAACTTATCAAGTATTCTTGCGAAGAGGTTTGTTCCACAGAAGAGCAGTTAAATAAAGTTCTGAGGCTGTGGACCAGCTTTCTTGAGCCAATCTTTGGTGTTCCTTATCGTCATCATGGCTCCGAGGCTACTGACAACGATGTCTTGTCAAAGCATCATGGTTTGAAGAGCAATGTAACAAGCAATGGCGAAAGTGATAGAAGTCCAAGTGCGGATGCTACCACTACTAAGTCTAAGCAATCAAAAGATATCTGCAACGGAGATGCAAATTCTTCCCCTCAGCGACTAAATTCTTCCAGGGCAATCTTCACTAATAAAGATGCTCGCCCCAAGGAAGATGGATTAGCAGTAGCTGGTGAACGCTTACTTAGTTCTGATGCAGTTGCTTCCCTTGGAGCAGATAATGCTTGTGCAAGATTGGAAAGTACTTCAGGTATACATGTATCCAGACTATGTGTGATTTATGGAGCATGATGGATGTTTCTCCACTGTCTTAGTCATGCTGAATTTGTTGGACTTAGGGGTCTGTTTGGTGCTTTATCCATGTATAAGTTACATGGATAAGTTATCCCATGTTGCTAGTGGTATACAGTAATACACCATTGGTGTATTAAATTATACCAGTATTAGTCATGCATGATTCAAAATACAAACATAACATTGGATAAAGTTCTACCAAATTCTATAACCATGAGTATTCACCCAATCCCTCAAACCAAATGTGTCCTTACTTTTTGTGTTTTTTGGTTTTGACCAAGTTCCTTAATTTTCCAAACTAATGTTGTTTATCCAGGCCGCGGCACCCGACCTGGTAATGACGCTGCTGAGGATGGCCTAGGAGCGAAGTCTAATACTGATAATGTGCCAATTTCAGAGGCATGAAGCTCTAACTATGTTAAGTTTGGTTTGTGCTGATGATCATGATTGCTCAAAGGTAAATGTGGTTTCTCTTTCTTGACACAGGGTGGCACTTCAAGATCACTACCCTTGGCAAATGGCGGATTTGCTGAAGGTTCTAAAATTGATGGGTTTAATGCTGATTCTGTTGATCCCTCTAAAAATGAGAAAGAAGAAGGCGAGTTGTCGCCTAATCAGGATTTTGAAGAGGACAATTTTGTTGTCTTTCGAGATGGTGCCGCACGCAAAGGAAATATGCAATATCAATCTGGAGGTGCTGAATTGGTTGGTTGTCAGGATACTGCTGGTGAAAACGATGCAGATGCTGATGTTGAAGATAGTGAAAATGTTTCCGAGGCCGGAGATGTTTCAGGTAGTGAGTCTGCTGCTGATGAGTGCTCTCGGGAGGAGCATGAGGAAGAAGACGATGGAGAGCATGACGAACTTGATGGTAAAGTTGAGAGTGAAGGTGAGGCTGAGGGCACGAGTGACGCAAACTTTGTTGGAGGTGATGCCACTGTACTTCAAATGTCTGAACGTTTTTTGCTTACTTCAAAGCCTCTTGCCAAACATGTGGTTTCACCTCATTGTGGGGGTGCAAAGAACGACCTTCGAGTCTTTTACGGAAATGACGACTTTTATGTGCTTTTTAGGCTTCATCAGGTAAGGGGATTTTCTTTTAGATTGTGGTACCGCTTAATGAAAACTCCCTTCAAACCCTGCCTCTTGTCTGAACCTAAAGATGTGTAAGTTGTATTCCTTATTTTCTCTTTTATTTTTCCAGATTTTGTATGAAAGGTTATTATCGGCAAAGCTGAATGCAGCATCATCTGAATCAAAGTGGAGAACTGGAGAGGATACTGGTTCTGATCCATATGCCAGGTGGATTGCGAGTATTTTCTTTGGGGTTAGATGAGAAATTCGGTCTGTTTGCTTATTTTTAACGACATTTGATCTGTGTGTGCAGATTCATGAGTGCACTGTACAGTTTGCTAGATGGATCTGCAGATAATGCAAAGTTTGAGGATGATTGCAGGTCAATCATAGGGAATCAGTCATATGTGCTATTTACTTTGGACAAACTGATATATAAACTGGTCAAGCAGGTATTGTTGCTCTAGTTATTTGAACGTAATATGGTAAGCTGCGACTTGGTGGTTCTTGAACATGCTTTTGGTTCTATTTATTTATTTTTGCTTCAGCTTCAAACTGTTTCAAGTGATGAGCTAGACGGTAGGCTGCTTCAGTTATATGAATATGAAAGATCACGGAAACCTGAGAAGTATGTCGATTCAGTTTATTACGAAGATGCTCATGTCCTCCTCCATGAGGAGAACATTTACCGGTTTGAAAGTGTAGGTCCTAGCTACTTGTCTGAATCTGCCATTGCACCCTCCCCTCTTTTTTTCCTTTGGTTACCGTGTCCAAGTACATTAATATGGTGTGTTATTATGTGATGATTCTTGCAGACATCTTCTCCAACTCGTGTGTCTATCCAGTTCATGGATGATGGAAGTGAGAAGTCTGAAGTTGTTGCAGTTTATGTAGACCCCAATTTTGCTGGTTATCTATATAATGATTATCTATCTGTTGAACATGGGAAGAAAGAGTCGTCTGCAGTTATGCTGAAGAGGTAATTTGATTCCTATCCAAAGATTAAGTTTGGGAATGCAGCATGTGTCAAAAGCTCAACCAAAAATATGGATACTCTTCTCGGTTTGGAGAGTGGGAGTGAGGAGGGCATGAGTTTGTATTAGTTCATGTCCTCCAACGTTATGTTTTTGTAGTTTATAGGTAGTCTACTCATAGTCCAATTTTATTATTCTACCCTTGTCTGTACGGATTGTTGCTCTAAAACAAATTGCTTATATTTCATCAGCTTTTGTAAAAGTAAACACGGGACTTGGTTTTTTATTCTGGATCTTCAAATTTATTGGAAAAAAAACATTATTTAATTTGTGTTGGGCCCACCTAAAAAATTAGTATAAACTTTTGACTCCTTGCATATACAGTCACTGTAGGTTAATTAAAGCAGAAGATTTTGTTCCACTCTAGTATATGTCAGATATGGACAGACTGTCGACAGAGGCACAGATCATGATGTTTTTTTGGTGCTAACTGGAAAACCTTGCTTGACTGCCCTTTGGAAAGTGTTACTTGAGAAAGGAGGCTGGAGAACACACCTGCCTTTGCCTTGACATTCAGTACCTTGCTCTCGATTTTCTCAATTAAGTAACCGTGTCAGTAGAATACGCATTTAATTTTTGGACAGTATGGATAGAAAGAAATTATCGGTGTTTCGAGGATGATAATTTATTCTTGCCTTTTGTAAAGTTCAAATGCTTACACATGTTTTTTATGGTGTAACACAGATTTAGGTAATGATTTAGACAACTTGGTGGAATTTACAAGTTCTCCTCACTGTTAAAGAGGATAAGCTATACCTTATCTTCAACTTCTTGGTGCAATTTTATCAATGAAAATATTTTGCTTTACGTGTCAAGAAAATAGAATAAACATTCAATGTATTCCGTGTCTGATCTGCTTCTTTTGTAATTTCTTTTTTGTGAGATCTGTGAGCAGAAACAAGAGAAAACATACTGACCATGACGTATCTTCTGCCCCGTGCACGGTGATGGAAAATATTTTACTCGTAAATGGCTTGGAATGTAAGATGGCTTCAAATTCATCAAAGGTACATGAATTTCTACTTTGGCTGCAACTACTAAAATTGCAAATGCTTAATACAACTTTATGAAAGTGTTTATATACTTTTAGGGTCGTTTGGTAGGGTGCATAAGAATGATGCTGAATATGGTGTATTAGTAATGCTGGTATTTGTTATGCTGACATATTTATTATTCATTGTTTGTTCGATCTTTCGCCGAGGGTCGATTGGAAACAGCCCCCTGCCCTGTCGGGTAGGGGTAAGGCCTGCATACATATTACCCTCCGCAGATCCCACCCTGTGGGACTATACTGGGTAGCTGTTGTTGTTGTTGTTGTTTGTTTGATGTATTAAAGTAAACAACAAAAAAAAAACAACAACCCAGTAAAATCTCATAAGTGGGGTCTGGGAAAGGTAGTATGTACGCACTCTTACCCCTGCCCTAAGGAGTAGAGAGGCTGCTTCCGGAAGACCCTCGGCTCAAGATAATAAGAAAAACAAAAAGGAGAGAATATTAGTTTCACCACAGAGATCATAGGAAAATAGGAACATAAAATGCAGAAGGAAAAATACAAAACAAAAATGATTGATGGCTAGTAAATAGGTCCTCCACCGAAAAGAGAAAATAGCAAAACACGACAATGCCCCTAGCTATTTCTGACAAAAACCCTACCAGACTAGGCTCACAATAGTACGAGGTAACGCAAGACTCAACTACCTCCTAGGTTACAGCCGTAATACTCGACCTCCATAACTTCCTATCAAGTGTTATGTCCTCGGAAATCTGAAGCCTCGCCATATCCTGCCTGATCACTTCTCCCCAATACTTCTTAGCCGCCCTCTACCTCTTTTCGTGCCCTCCATAACCAGTCCCTCACACCTCCTTACTGGAGCATTTGGGCTTCTCCGTTGTATATGTCCGAACCATCTGAGCCTCGCTTCCCGCATCTTGTCATCAATGTGAGCCACGTGCACCTTCTCCGAATTTCATCATTTCTAATCTTGTCCATCCTAGTGTGCCTGCACATCCACCTCAACATCCTCATTATGCTTTTTTCATCTTTTGGATAAGTGAGTTCTTAACAAGCCAACACTCAGCCCCATACATCATGGTCGGTATAATCACCGCTTCATAGAACTTACCTTTGAGTATCGTTGGCACTCTCTTGTCACACAAAACTACGGATGCTAACCTCCACTTCATCCATCCTACCCAATACGGTGGGCGACATCCTCATCAATGTATTAAAGTATTGCACAATTTCCAAAAGAGTTACTTGTTTACAAAAATGTCCTCAAAACCAGTCCATCACTCTAACCTTTTAAAAGAAACATATGTTGAGAAATATTTTTATATGAAAAAGTTTAAAAGAAATTATTTAATTTGTCTACCTATATTGTAATATAAAATTAAATATTATTTATAAGAAAAGAAATATGCTATGTATTTATTTATTTACTAGAGATATAATTTTATTTTTCACTATTTGGATTATTTTAAACTTGCATTACTATAATAACTAGCACATTTTAATCAAACATAAATTTTGAACGTCAATTTTGTCGATGCATGCATTAAAAACCATTGCATTGCTAATACCATGATTTTCTATGCATTAGTTATGCATAAGACAATGCCAAATAGGATGTATAACTAATGCTTGCATAACTAATGCATAGGTTCAAAATATCTACCAAACAGGGTATTATTAATACACAAAGCTAATGCATGCATTATTTTATCTAATGCATTCTACCAAACGACCCCTTAACCTTATGTAGCATTAGTTGTACTGAGAAAGTTACTGCCTGATTCTTGTTTGTCCTATTATTGTTTTTATCTTTAGCTGATAACTCATAAATAATCAAACCAAGATAGAGAGCAGATAGCTCGATGAGTGCATCTGGCAGTTGCAGTAACATCCCCTATGAATTATTGCATTGATAAGATACAGCCTTGTGCAGATTTCTTATGTACTGGACACAGAGGACTTCTTTTACCGTCTTGGAAGGAAAAGAAAAAAGATTTCGGCTGGCAGATTATTGTGGCATGGCCAGGCGAGAGTAGCACGCTTCCACCGTGTTTTGACATCCTCGTTATGACGATGCATGGTCTTCTTGTTAAACATGTGTCAATCAAGGTATGCATCAGTTATCTAGCCAAATCAGTATATATATATATATATATATATATATATATATATATATATATATAGGTCTATCGGTGTATTTACTCTAAATTCAGATCAGTATTTGTTTGTACTCAAAGAAGTCTCACTCTTACTCCCTGCTTATGTCTGCACAGTTCAGATTTTCTTGATTTCTTCAGTACAACTACTTGACCCAACTGGTTGAGCACTTGGTGGCGGAATTCTCTCGAATTGACTTCACCCTCAGAACAATGATCAAGGACTGGAGTTATTCGTCAAACTGTATTATACTTGTGATGGAATTAGAGTCGTTTTCTTGTAAATATGGGGTTTCCTGGTGATGTTAAATTGTAGAGCTGTATTTATTGAATTGTATTTCTTTTTGGGATCAAAGGAGTCTAGATTGCATTTCCTCAGCAGCAATCTGTAGCGGCCCCTGTGGAGCGAGCTAGGTGAAAGTGGTATAGTGGAAAAGCTTATATTGGAAGTTGCAGTGAGTTTTAGTCCCTAACTTTGTACAGAGCACACATTCCAATTCCCGAATTATGCTGAAACATAATTGAGATATATTCCTTTCTTGGCAAGGTGTTACTTCCATCTTTCATATATGTATTGGTTTAGTTATATTGAACTAGTATTTTTATCTTTAATAAGATGTCTCGGGTTCGAGTCCATGGGATATTCTTAGTAGGGAGTATTTTTCCTAAGTGGGTTTACTCGCTATTTATCCGGATTCATCGGGCTAACGAGTTTTGGACACGTGATGCCTAAAGTGAAAAGAGTAGGTGTGTTTCATTTTGTGGTGGGAATCTACCTCACAGGCTGACTTTCCTTCACTCCCCATTTTGCAGTTAAGTCTAACAATATGAAGGTCCCTGTGCTCCAAAAGCTGGATAGTCATATTGAAGTAATATATTACTACAGGCTTGCAATGGGTAGGCTTCTAATCTTGGTTTTGCATAAAGCAACTCAATTTTGGAAGTTGGTGTTCGATTTTATTTGATGCCATAATAAGGCAATTGGAAATTGGTTAACTTGTAGACTGAATTGTACGACACCACCATATAATTGATGGTTAACAACATTTGTCCTTGCATTCATTTGATTTTCTGACCTATTTTTGAAATTATGTTTGTCGAGTGTCTTCCGAAAAACTTTTCCATAATGTATGCTACTGTAAAAACACTTCCAGGTTTTCCTTAAATACTTTTTCATAATGTATATGCTATATTATGCCTTATTTTTTTATGTTTTTTTTTAATTAATTTTTGAGCAAAATGTTTATGAATTCGATATTGCTCTTGCAAGTTGCAAGCCACCCAGGTGGAATTCTTGATAGTCGGTCCACTATCTCTGTGTATTTACTAATTTTATATTCCATTATTTATGGCATTTTGATATTTAAATTAAAGTTAGATGACTGAGTAAGAATTTTAGACTAATAGTAAAGAATTATTAGCTTTCATGAAATTGTTCGAAGCTTGGGTGAAAAAGTGGACATTTGGTATTAAATTTAAGAGGTAAAATGGTTCTCAACGTGGCATAACACACAAGAAATTAGCCTTTGATAGATTCTTATCGTGACAAAACCATTTAATTATATCGGTATTTACTAATACCAAATAAAGAAGTCCTTTCTGAAATTCTTTTAATAAAAAATAAAAAAAAATCACGAGTTGCGAGGCTGACAGAGCCACTTGGAATACAGTTCAATACAATATGGGCCTTGGTGTAAATTGAACTAAAGTACTGAAGCAAATTGCAGCCAATGAGAACATTCGAGAGAAAATCCAATATAAATATGGGCATTAACATTAAGTTCATCGTCGCCAGCTCCGTCCATTGTTTTAAAGTAGCCTTCATTTTCCGATTTAGCTCCGCTTTCCCATGGCTGCCTCCTCCACCATTAACCGATGGCTGAGGCCCGAGGTCTGTGTCATTTCCTCTCTCTCTCTCTCTCTCTCTCTCTCTCTCCTAATAACTTAAAAGGGAGATCTAGCATAGTGGCAGCGGCTGCATGTGTAGTATTACAATGCATTTACTATATAAGGGGGGTATGGGTTTTGGGTTTTATAGTCTGGTCGTTAGATCTGATGTAACTGAGTACTGATGATGCTATATTATTATTTTGTGGTGTTATATATATATAGGTGTATCCACTATTTGCAGCGGTGGGAGTAGCCGTTGGAATTTGTGGGTTTCAATTGGTTCGCAACATCTGCATCAACCCTGAAGTCAGGTACCCCACTCCCTCGCTTTATGCCGCTGTGTGTGTATGTGTGTGTGTGTTACTATGAATTGCCTGGTTCTTAAAATAATTTTTGAAAATTTTATCTTGTACATTTTTATGACATACTATTTGTACTTTCTAGGAAGCTAGCTAGCTTCTTAAATGAAAAGGCATGCATGAAGCTTGATCCAGCATATATAAGTATAAATATGAACTCCCATACTAAGCCAAATAATAATATTTAAATATGTATTAATAGGTGCCCCCACATTTGATGCGTCTCTATAAGAACAATGCATCTCCTTAATTTGATACCAGTAGTATGCCTCCAGAATTTGGTTCAATTAGTTGAAAATGAACCTTTTTGGTTCATATTGTTGATGAATGGAGTAAATGGATGCTACCCTTTTATATTTACTTTCTTCTATTGACACTGTTTCAGATGCATAAATTATACCATTTGTGAAAATTCAGGGAAAATTTTAATGTATTGGACATATGAAAGGAAGAATGAAACTGTAAGGAGGAAGAATAGATTGCAGAAGTATGATGAAATTTTCTTCTAGAAATAGAGAAATCTTGCGGGGCAGGGTGGTAGTAAAGAAGTCTGGGGCTGGGGTGCGTTGCTGTATTAAGAGCATTTTACAGAGGCATTGGGCTGTTACAGGGTAGGTAGTTTATCCCCGCTTCAGGGTTGGCCCGGTGGCAATTGACTTGGGCCTTGGGGTTTGCTCCCTTTCAAGGTCTCGAGTTCAAAAACTACTGGGTGCAAGCAATGTCTGAGGTCCATTGGACTGTGTAAGTGCAAATCAAAAAAAAAATAAAAGAAGAAATTATCGACTCACAAAATCAGTTATTTGCATGACTGAAAAGGACGAGGACTTCAGAATCTGTGGTCTTTGAAAGGCATTTCTAATGCAGAAAAAATGCTCTCAGCATAAGTTACTTCTACATCTTGGTTTTTGTTGCCTCATCACTGAAGTTTCATGGCTAAATACAATTTGAACTGCAAGTTTTGTGCAGCGTCTAGAATGAACATTTGGGGCTTGTAATAGACCGGTTGGAGTTAGCTCCATTGTTTGAGACCTTTCCATGTTAGATGTTTCCTTTTGAACTGACATAGAAATTGAAGGAGGAAAACTGTGTAAAATCGGACTTTCAACTTCTGTAAGCTGCAGCTTATTGTTACTTTTAATGGACTCTACCTTCAGTTCTGATTGTATGTTGAGATTTTTGCTTATATGGTTGTTCATTGTTGTATTGGGTGTTCTCTTTTTAAGCCAACATGAAAAGGGAGAATGAAACTGACAATAGGACATTCAACTTCTCTAAGCTGCAGCATATTGTTGCTTTTAATGGATGTTACTTGTTTTTTTCCTAAATTTTCTTAAGTCATAAAGAAATGAGTAGTGGAGTATTAGAAAGTAGAGAATTGCAATATATCTTATAGTTTCACTGGTGTCTTTGTGTTTATGCAAAACATAGGGTGACCAAGGAGAACAGGGCAGCAGGAGTGCTGGATAACTTTACAGAAGGGGAGAAGTATGCAGAGCATGCTCTTAGGAAGTTTGTTCGTAACAGGGCTCCTGAGATCATGCCATCTATCAATGGCTTCTTCAGCGATCCAAAGTGACGGCTGAATTTAAACCTGAAATTGATTTAGACTGTTAATGTTTGTTTTTACATTTGAATGAGATCGACTGGAATGGCAGTATTCTGCACTATTGGATTCAGATATAAAAGAAAATCTCAAAATAAATGTCGCTGACAATCACAATTACCCGTCTCTGATGGCCACACCTTTACATTTTCATTTACATCTGCTGCATTTTGTTTTTCAAAATTTTATTCGGTATTCAATTAATGAATCACCGTTTAGGTTGATCGGAGTGCAAGTAACCACTTTGTCTCAGATGTGGTCCGGTGAATTCTGTTGCCCAAAAGTCAAACTTTGCTTTAACTTTTTAATTTTTTTTTATTATTTAGTTGAAGTTTATTTTTTTTAGCTTTTCTTAGATACAAAGTGATTAATAATTTTCTATTTAACCTTTCTTGTGACATTGTTGTTCTTAGGTAAACTTTTATCAATTTTTGTTTTGAAAACTTCTTTCAGTTGAAGCAACGGAAATATGACTTATGAATATTATTCCATAAGCAATTTAGGCATTTGAAAAAGAATTAAATATTTTTATTTGATTAAGTGCATCAATTAAATTGTTATTGTTATGAAATAATAAAAGAAGCGTATTGCAAAGAAAGTAAGAGAATTTTTATTGATTTGAAGTTAATTATAATGGAATAGAATTCCTTTATTTATATAAAAAAGTGACGTAGCCACCAAGTAACAAACCCTAAAATCTCTTTAGAATATAAACATTCACCATAAATAAAATTCTATTTATAATACTTCTTGTTGAATGTCAATTCAACATATAATGTGCCTCGTTAAAACCTTAATTAAATAAAACTCAGTGAGAAAAAAATTCTAGACAGGAAAAAAGAGTACACATATCTAACAATACACCTTTTCGTTGCTTCGTTAAAAACCTTGCAAGGAAAACCCAGTGCGATAAAATTTTGCAAGAGAAAAAGAGTACAGCGCATATTAATTCCCCTTGATGAGAGCATCAATTCACATCCTTGGGTCTTCGCATTCCAATCGTATGCACTAGCTTCTTAAAGGTTGACGTCGGCAGAGATTTGATGAATAAAATAGTCATATTAACTCCAATGAATATGCTGCGTCTTGAAAATCCTCGCTGTCACATTATTATGCTTATAGTTATAGCAAGATATATATGTTCGCAAATAGCACTTAGAATGTGGTACTCCATGACCAAAAATTATCTATGCTTTAAGCGATTTAAATCCTTCAAGGATTGTTATATAAGTTAGGTCTTGTAAGTCATATAATAGATTTTAATTAGATGCATATCTAGTAGTTTTCACATCACGCTAGACAAATAAGACATCGAAAACTGATAGCACATATCATTGACTTTATATTTTCAAGTGTTTGAACTGTAGGTCCAAAGCAACATGTCTTTCATATAAAATCAATTCTATTTGAATTGTGTCTCTTCTAGTAGCCAATATTTTTGTGTCTGTATTCGAAACACTTGAGGTCCTCATACTTAGCTCTATGATAGATGTTGTCGACGAACATTTTATATCGATTCCAATATTATTTCATAAAGACATAACATAGAGATCTCTTTATTTATATTTTCAGGTACATGAACCTCTCTTGAGATTTATAAAGTGTTATGTCATATGATCTTCTAGATCAAGTGCATCCTTACTAAGATCATTTTGATCATTTGCTCATTTTCTTTATTAAGAATTTTATTTGAAACCGGTTGATCTATACACTTTAAACGTACTATAGACTTTGTCCTTCTAAGACTTATTCTAATAAGAGTATTTGTAGAGAGAATATAGTTATTTTCTTTGAGTCAGCAAATGCATCCAGCATATTTTGAAATATGTTGCAAATGAATTATCCTTTTATGAACTTCAAGTTCATATAATTTTATTTAAGGATCTAAATGTACACGTGATAATTCATTCCACATAAGTTTTTCTCAACTGTTTATCTTGTCTCCTCCCCTCCCCCCCATGTTAGAAAAACTGATTTGCTTTCTCAATTTTGAAAATTTATCTTTGTGCATTTTGGTGCTAATCAAAATATATACCGCACATCAATGATAATAAGATGGAATTATTTAGTTACTGACCCTGAACCACTTGTGATTTGCGAGGGGAGAAAATAATATACTTTGGTATTTTTGCACATCATACTTAAATTGATATGACTAAACTAATTATGCAAACTAGATAAATTACCAATATTGATAAACTTCAGGTTTACACCATGACGTGTGCAATTATGAATAACTTCATATTTATTATGATATAGATTTTTATATCAATAAACTTCAGCTTTATTTTGGAATTCTTTTATTTGTGTAGTACAAACAGGAGAATAAAGCTAACTTTTCACATACATATTACCCTGCTACAAGTTGTAGTAATAGAAGATATTAAATCTTTCCTTTATTTATAGTCTCAATATAACCAACCGATTTCGTGAATACTTTAGAAATTAAAAAAGTTTCTTTGAGACTTACTTCGATAATTTTACTCCAAAATAGTAATAATTGGCTCTTCCAGAGCTCTCATTTAATTTTGTACTATCACATATTATCATCATCCATATGGCGAATGTCTCTTTTAAAGAGAAAGTTATACCATTATGGTTACGGTCAAGATTATATGCAAAATCTGTTTCTTGCATTACCCTTGTCTTTTAATAATTCACATTGCCAAAATATTTTGGTGTACGATAAGTACGTGACCATTGACCATTTATGCCATAATAATAAAATTATATTATTATTTCCTCTTAAACCTCCCTCTAGAGATAAGTGTGGTATATTCACTACCACTAGTACGTTCATAATCTTTCAAGAATGAATATGTATTCATAAATCACATGTTATCACATTCACATCATGAATTGATCATAATCATCTACATGTGCTTTACAAAATCTCATGCCAAATCGATAACAAATATTACTTTCACAAAGTAAAAGATTGTTTTGAGAATCCTTATTGTTCTCATTACTACAATAATGATGATTATAATTTCGTCTATTGCCACGTTCACATCAAATGATATGTTCATAGCAATAATTTTATCTTCTTTCAGACTAATTACATATTGCTATCACATTCTCTTAAGGGAATGTGAATAAAGCAAATTGAATGGGACGAGTTTTCGCTTCTTGTGCTCATAATCATACATGACTTTGATCAAGGCAAGACAGAGAAATTTTACCACTTCGAGTGGTTATAATTTCTTAGTAACTCCATTAGAGTTATCAACAAAATTTATTGTCTTTGCTTGATGCCATCATCAGCTTTTAGCTCCTTCACAGTGCGATTCTTCAAGTAGAACTTTACATCGACGAACTCAGCCTCAGTGAATGGTTTATCATCAGTAACTATCTTCTTCTCGACTTCACCCTTGTAGTATTTTAGACATTGATGGTATGTAGATGGGACTAATTTATTCTCATGTATCCAAGGCCTTCCAGGCAAGACGTTGTATGAAGTCTTTGCATCGATCATATATAGCCATGCACATGATTGCATATCTTCAATGGTGATTTCCAGCCTGATCACGCCTATGGCTCTTTGCCCCCCTTGGTTGAATCATTGGATCATCACACGGCTTTTTGAGAGTTCTTTCATGAGAATACCAAATTCATTCACAGTACGAATTGGCAAAATGTTCACCGAGGATCCTCCATTAACCAAAATTCTATTTACCATTTTATCACGCATATAGCTAACCAAGTACAATGAGCGGTTATGAAGAGTGTTTCCTAGCAGAAGATCGTCATTTGTGAATGTGACTTTTTCCTCATAAGCATTAACTTCTTGAGGAGTGGACTCAATGAGCTTTCCTGAATATGGTGCCAATAGTAGGTGATCACTCTTTTCTTCCCCTTTGTCAGCATTCTAAAAGAGGCCTCAATACAATCACGGGAAATCTTCGTGAAGAACCAAGATGGCAAGAAATCCTCCAAGGTCACTGTATATCATGGATTTTGAGGGTGGTGCATCTCCACTTTTGCTTTTTTCAAATGCCTAACTGGATTCTTTTTTGTTGGTTTTTTTACCATCATATTCCTCGTTGGTTGTTCTATTGATTCTTTTTGTGGTGCCTACGAGTCACCAAAGTCCAACCTTCATCACCATCAGGTTGATTGTCTTCAACTTTGTTGTTAACCAGTAATTCTTCATTTTTGATTCCTTTTAAACTGCATAACTCATCTAGACTAAATGATTCAAAGGTGATCGAGACTTGGTTCGCGCTTGCTATCTCATCTTCAAGCACGATCTTCTTTTCACGGGACACGTCCATAACTTTGTCCTTGAAGACAAAACACTTCTCCAGAGGGCAGCTTACAAGTTGGTGATATTTGTAGTAATTTAGGTCATTCATTTTTCCAGCTTCATTTAGGCGCTTTATCTTACCAGAAGCTCAATGAGATTTAGCTCGGGGAGTTCTTCGAAAATGGTTGGCACATCAGAATCCAGAAATGGGTACTTTTTCTGTTGTATTTCTTTTAGAGTAAACTTTCCACTTGGCTTATCTTGAAAAGAAGTTAATTTCATACTCTTCTTATTGTTCACCTTCGTCGTGAACTTTACAGGTGACGTGTTGACATTCATAGCTTCTTCGCTTTCAGACTTGGGTACGAACTTTCCCCACTTCCTAACTTCTTTCTTGTCATTCCCTTTGTGAGATTCATAGATGGGCAGCCTTTCATTTCCAGCGGAGGCCATGCTCAATTCCACATGTGCACGAGTTGCAAGTTCTTCAAACGTGCCAGGATTGGTACCTTGCAAGACGTAGAGAAATCCCCAATGCATGCCTTGGATGCACATCTCTATGCCTGAAGCTCCACTAAGCCCGTCTTTGCAGTTGAGGCTTGCATTCCTCCAACGATTAATAAAGTCGATAACTGGTTCCCCCTTTTGTTGACAAGTATTTGTAAGTTCTATCATACTCACAGTACGTCTCATACTATAAAAGCGATTGAGGAACTCTTGCTCTATTTGATCCCAGTTACTGATAGATTCAGCCTCAAGGTGTGTGTACCAGTCAAAAGCATTTCCTTTTAGCGAGCAGACAAACTACTTGACGAGGTAATCTCCATAAGTTCCAGCATTGTTGCATGTCTCCATGATGTAGCTTTGGGTTACCTTTACCATCAAACTGTTGAAATTTTGGAGGTCGATAGCCTGCAAACATCTTCAACATATCGACCCTTGCAGTGTATGACTTTGCATATGTAAGTGAGGATTTGGCAGCAACTTCATATTTGTTCTTAATGGTTCCTTCAATGAACTCTTTCAGCTGATCGATTGGAATCATCCCTTCAATTGGGACGGGGATAGCCTTAGTAGATGCTACTTGTCTTGGGGGAGAGTCACTCTCTAAGACTTTTGGGAGCTTGCCGGGTGTATGGGTGGATTCTTCTTCCATCAAGATTCTCACCTTGTTTGTTAACTTGTCAATTCTAGCCTCTTGATTTTGCACGAGTTTGGTCAAGCTAGCGATTGCTTCTGTCAAGTTTGCCAATTGCTCCTCCACAGATGAAGTGTTTGTCACCATGGCTTGCATGATTGTTGTGGACGATGGAGAGTAGCATGGATTTCACACAGATTGATCCTTGATTGGCTAACTCTATATGGTGTAAGTGGGGAGGATCCATCACTTAACGCGTCATCATATTCCTTCACAACAGATTATTTGGATCCGGAAAGGTCAAGCAGAGCAAGAGTTTTCTTGTTCTTTTCAGCAACACCGCTTCCTCCTTTAACTGCGTTTGTGGAAGATCTTGCTCATTCTGAGGATGAAGATCCGAAAATTGGGGTTGATGAAGGTGACACTTGAGGTGCTTATTATCCTAAAGAGTTTGCTTTGCTCTTCGCAACTGGTCCGAAACTTCCAAAGGTAACATCGGGGATGCTTTTCACATCAACGTAGAACCTGAAGTTAGCAACCTTGGTGGAAGTTGAACTGAAGTTAATTTTCTTCATTTTAATGTTCTCGGACTTTGGTGTTTGAAAAGTTGAGATGAGAGGTAGAGATTGTCCCACTGGGCATGTCAGAATTTGAAGACAATAAATTTGCGCGAGAAAATAAAATCAAGACTAAAAAATATCGCAACAATTGTAGAATTTTATTTCAAATAATATGAATGTACAATCTCTATGAATCCTCTAATTCTTCTTTCCAATAGTAAATAAATTCAAGGGCCTTTGAGCTTGATCTTGAATATGTAGTTATCACCACGAATGATGATCTTGTTCCTGAGATTTAGCTTGATTGCTTGAACTTGACCTTGATTTATTCTTCGTTCTTGAGCTTGAACTTGATTGTTCTTCGTTCTTGAGCTTGGACTTGATTTATTGAAGCTTGAAACTTGTGGAGGAATTTGCAGCGTTTGATTCATGAACTCTTTCTTGCTTCTTGTTATAACTTCTGGTGTCTTTTCTGGGTTATGAAGACCCCTGTTTATAGTTGTAGAAGGAAAGAGTCATGATAAGTACAAACTCTTTCCGGTCAATCAAATTGAAGCATGACATGATCACATTTGATTGGCCAGAACATGTCACTTGCACACGTGATACGATTTCTAGTGTGACTTCGCATGCCTTGTCATTTTGACACGTGGCATGATCCTATTGGTTCTTCCGTTTGACTTGGCGCCCCACATCATTTGACACGTGGTATCAATCTGGGCCTCTAGGAAGATGACATCTTGGTCTTATTAATGAAGTGAAGTCATCACTTTAGCCCAATTAAATGGGCTAACCCAATGAATTAAGACTTATGTATTGGACTTATATAGTTAATCAAATTATATTAGCCAATAAATTTATTTGAATTAAAATATCTCGAATTTAGAATATAATCCAAGCTATTTAATGGATTTAATTTTAATAAAATTTACATGCCTACAATAATAATTCTCAAATTAAATCGAAAAAACTCCAACAACTATAGCCACGTTAGTGAATCATATAATTTATTTTTTAATATTTTAAAGATCGTATTTTAAGGTGCAAAAAACTTTCAATTTCTACATATTTCCTTTTAAAATGAGATGTCTCTTCTTATAATTGTATCATGTACAAATTTTCGTTGCACATGGTATTACACTATTACTAAAATTCTGGTTTGACTTTCTGATGTAATGTAACATAAATAAGTTGCACATGTTATATACCAGTTAAAAGAAACTTTCAGAAATCACAATATTTAGTGGTTATTAGCTAATTGTAGCTTTCTTTACCATATTACTTCTTATAGCTATGGTTTTAGATTTTTTAGAGTATATTCGATGTATTGAAGCCACTGTATTCATGAATACAATAGCGTTTCTAGGCGTCAAACATGAGGTTATAGCTAGACAGATTTTTGTATTCAAGTGTATTCAACTTTATTCATGGCGTGAAACATGAGATTAAAGCTGGACATATTATTGTATTCCATTGTATTCACGGCATGAAATTGGGGATTACACTGTTATTAAACAGAAAGTGAATCAATTAACATAATAGACTCCTAATATACTCAACAAACTTTTATAACACACAAATTTTTGTATTTTCAATTATAGAAAAAGATTCTCAACCAAAAAACTGAATACATAAATTATATTAATTAAAAAAATATATGAATACATTCATGGAATATAGCAAGTCACTGAATAAAATGAAATACATAAAATACATATACACTGAAATACAATGAAAAAAAAAGATAATAAATACAATGAAATACATAGAATACAACAATATATATTGAAATACAATGAAAACAGACAATGAATACAGCGAGATACACTGAAATACATTAAAATATATTAACATAAAATTCAAGTTGCTGAGCCCCAACTCCGTCAAGAACAACCCTAATGTCGTCTCGTTGAAGCAACATCAATATCCAGTCCTCGGTCGCCATCACCGTTGCCTCCGGTTGCCGACGATTAGCACGTAATTACCGAAATAAAGACAAAGCATGTGATGAAGGGGAGAAGAAGAAACTTAGAAGCCGCTCTAATAGACTGTCTTCGTCGACGCCACTATTCCTGTTACCATAATACCCTCGTGCGCGCTTCAAAAAACCTATTCTTTACAATTAAATTTAAACGGCGCTTGTGAATTGGGACGGAAAATATCAGATTGGGCAGACCCCTAGAACGACGAAAGAGAAGATGACACAACATAGCACATTGAGTTAATTCAATTTAATAGGCTGTAATAAATCATAAATTGCAAATTAAATCATCACACCTGTGCCATTTTCAACATCCACATGAGTCTGTTTAGGGTTGTAAGGGTATTTTGGTGGCCTTTTATGGTTCTTGGCCGTATCAGATATCGAAGCTTTTTGATTTTTGTCCATAGTTGTTGACTTCACTTCTCTCTCCATTCCATTCTTGTTAAAAAATTAGTCAAAGCTGCCCTTTTCGATCTGTATTTGGAAGAATTGTGGTTGTATTCATGAAGAAAGATTGAAATTGAAAGAGAGAGGGTGGAGAAAAATTTGAAAGAACAACAACAACTACCCAGTATAGTCCCACAAGGTGGGGTCTGGGGAGGGTAATATGTAGACAAGCCTTACCCCTACCCAAAGGGTAGAGAGGCTGTTTCCAATAAAAAATTGAAAGAATAATTGAGAAAAATAAAACAATACATATTTTATGGCTTAAGAGTAGGATATAATTATAAATAAATATTTGACTATAAAAATTAAAATGTTATTATGAAATATAAATTTTTAAAAGAATATTTATTTAGAATAAATAAAATATGAACCTTTGCTATAATTAAGTTATACTCCTATTGTTTGTTAGATCGGAAAGGATGAAAAGTTAGGGAACGATCTCAGTATTTTTATTTTTTATTAAAAGAAATGAGAGATGGAGGTGGAAGCAAAGTGCCTTTCTTTAACATTGAAGACTTAGTTGACTGAAACTCAACTTTTACATTCCAGGAAGAGATTTGCTTTGGAAGCAAATATACAAGAATAATATTGATTGAAACTTTCTATTTATTTATTTTTAAAAAATAATAATAACATACAAAAATCAAAAGATTCTATTACAAGTCTTTAAAGAGATAAAAGTTGTAGTAACTTGTTATTTGCAAAACACATAACTTCAATCACCTGTAATATTATAGAATTGTTTACACTGTAAATGGTAGTATATAGCTTAAATCCTTGAACAAATTTCATTCCCAACACTTGCTGGAAGATATCTTCTGCAGCCGCTACAAAATGCTAAACATTTAGAAGAGATACTTATTGATGTTACATGAGCCGGTAAGGAGGTGTGAGCGGTTGGCCGCGGTGGGTACGATAAGAGGTAGAGGGAGGCCTAAGAAGTATTGAGGATAAGTGATCAGGCAGAACATGGCACAAATGCGGATTTCCGAGGATATGACCCTTGATATTAAGGTCTAGAAGTCAAGCATATAGGGTTGTAGGTTAGGGGTAGTAGAACTTTTCTTACTTCTTTCCAGGGGTGAGGCGGGGTTAGATTAGGATTGACCTTAGATGGCTTGCAGTTTATGTTGAATGCACACAATACTTGCTGTTTATCTTAGCCCCGGGCCTTAGATACTGGTTACTGTTATTGCATGTCATTCATCTTTTGATTGTTATGCTTCTGTTACTATTACGATTTCTAATGGAGTTACTAATGAATTGTCTTTTCTTGTTTTTCTTATTGGCAGAATACATAAAATAGCACCTGAACTTGTACCCAGATCCCTGTTACACACTTGTTGATCACGAGGAACCTTTTACACACTCAATCTTTTAAAAGTGTGTCAGTTACACACCATTTTGATTACATGGCAAGAACGTATTTTACATACAAATTAGGTGAGTGAATAGGAAAAGAAATCTGTGAACTCTCATGTGTAACTGACACATGTCCATTTATTATTTTTTAATTAAAAACATCATCTTCTTCGTCAAGAGCTTAAACAAATAACTAGCTCTTGCAATAATGGAGAAATTATTCCTTTTTCTTTTTCTCTAAAATCTCGCCATAGAAAACTTTACTCCCTCTCACATAGAAAATAAACAACCAGTTTGTTGTTGCCCTTCCCCTTTCCCATTTTCCCCATCTTCCATGTCCACAATTTTAAGAATAACAATAATATAAAATAGCTTTGGAATAAATTGGTAAAAAAAAAGTTAAAAGAAATCTATATCAAGAGAATTTTATAAATCTGGGTTTGAACCTATACCACGAATCGAGCAATCATAGATTTGGTCATAACCAACATTAATGGAGTTTTGAGTTTTGCATTATATTTCTTATGTTAGATTTGAATCTAGACTCACAAACTCGTGATTAATGTAATTGAGTTAATAATTTTGCTTTATAATATAAATGTGATTAAATGTAAATTTTTGGTGGTGTCTGGCATCAATCTCCCATGGAAAAGAGAAGGATATGAAATGGAGAAGATGGTTAAGGGGTATAGGTGTAATTTTAAGTGTTTTATTTTTTTAAATAAAAAATAGTGACATGTGTCACTATCTGATTGGAGCGTGAAATCACATATGTTTTGGAAAATTGATCAAGAAAAAAGTAGTATATATTTGATACACTTTTAAAAGGTTGGGTGTGTAAAAGGTTCCCCGTGATCAACAAGTGGTAACAGGGATTTGGGTACAAGTTCAGGTGCTATTTTATGTATTCTGCCTTTCTTATTTCCATCTTTCTGAGCCGAGGGTCTATCGAAAACAACCTTTCTATCCTATCGGAATATGGGTAAGGTCTGCGTACACATTACCCTTCCCAGATCCACTTGGTGGAATTTTACTAGGTAGTTGTTGTTGTTGTAGTACTTTTTGATGTTATATAAAGTTAGAGGCTTTACCTCTTTTAACATTAAGCTAAATAAACAGGAAACCTTTTAGGATCAAGTTTAGACATCATGTGCTTGCTTTATTATGTCTATATATTCAGGAAGCTATTGTCATGTACAAAATCCAATTATGATTATGACTCTATTCCCTGTTCCTTTAGCTTATGTAGCATTACAACCAGTGAACAGCACAACTCACAAGATAGGACACAAACAAAGAAATGAGGGAAAGACAAAAACAGAATGACAGCACAAAGCAATACAGAAACTGAAGGGCAAAACGGGTCCAACACCAGTTTTCAATCACCTGGAGACACACAGTTTTATTATAAGGTTAGTTTCCCATTGTATTCATTAATCATTCAATATGGAAACGGGTAGATTTCGTTGCAGGCAGCAGCACATCAGAGAACTCATTTCAACATTTTCTTTTAAGCTTCGTTAATAATAGTATAAAGATCAGAAAATAGAATAGAAGGGCGTCTGGGGACAGAAATTAAAGTACCTTTAGATAATTTATAAGGCTAAAAGAAAAAAAAAATTATCACTTACTCAACCTACTGTACATCATCACTTTATATCTCAAGGGATCTCCATCTGGTATAGTTGAAGCGCACACTGAGCACTTTCATTAATGCAACCAATTAGACTAACTACTTTGGATGCTTTCTACTTGCATTGTCAAATCCTTGATCCCAGCATCATGTAATATTTCAGATACTTGTGCCTTTGCGGATAACTTCTCACTCTCGCTTGAGACGAGAAGATGAAGAGTCCCAATCACATCTGAGTTCGTGAAGCTCCAAACATGCAGCTTCTGAATCCCAGATAAACCTTGTATCTTCATGACATTGTTTACAGCTTCCTTCAAATCCTGTTCATGAGCCCTTGGAATTCTTTGCAGTAAAATTTCTGCTGAATTCCTGAGCAATGGGATTACTGAAGATATAATTAGAACAGAGATAAAAATTGAGCAGGCGGGATCAGCAACGAGCCATCCCTTGTACTTGATTAACAGCGTCGAAATTACCACCCCAACACTACCCATGGTGTCAGCCAGAACATGCAAAAATATGCCTTCCATGTTATGATCAATGTGCCGGTGTTGCCGCTTATGTTTCTCAGTGACACCCTTGTCTTGACCATGAGAAATATCTGGTCCTTGCAAACTTGCAACAGAGCCGTGGTGTACCTTTATTGAAGAATCACTTGAGCTGCCAACATGACAATGTTGGTGAGCATCATCATGATGATGGTGCCCATGGTTATGGTCACAGGAATGATCATGAGAATGAGGAGTCTTATGGTCATGGGAATGATCATGAGAATGGTGGTCATGGTTATGGTCATGGGAGTGATCATGAGAATGAGGAGTGTTATGGTCATGGGAATGATCATGAGAATGAGGAGTCTTATGTTCATGGGAGTGATCACGAGAATGGTGGTCATGGTTATGGTCATGGGAGTGATCGTGGTCATGTAAATGGTGAAGATGGTGATCTTGGAGACTATCACCTGTGGAATGAGAATGAGCATGTGAATGGGAGTGTGAACATGATCCACCGTGGGCATGATGATGTTCCTCGTGAAAGAAGATCAAACCCACAATATTAACAAGAAGTCCACCAATAGACACTGACAATAAGCTGTTAGTAGAAACCTCCTGAGGGTCTAATATCCTCTCAAATGATTCAAGCACAATTAACGCTCCCACGAGGACAAGAAAAACCGCATTTGCATACCCAGAAAGAATCTCAAATCTTCCACGACCGTAGTTAAACTGACCATTTGCTGGCAACCGTGATATGTACGAAGCATATAACCCAATAGCTAGAGCTGCACAATCAAACAGCATGTGACAAGCATCTGATATTAACCCAAGGCTATTACTCATAAAACCAGCAACAAATTCCACAACCATGTAAGCTGTATTGATCAAAAGGAAAAGCGCTATCTTGCGAGACTTCCTCTCACCCAAGATATGCCGGAGAGGTTTCATAACCGAAGTCGTAAACCAATCCGACGGTTCCAACCCCAACTCAATATAATTACTATCAACGGGATCTAAATTCCTTACTGAAATCCAGAGCAACAATCCACATATCAACAATCCCCAAAGCGAAAGCTCAGGATAATAAAACAATTCCAATACAACAGTACATACATAGGTGACAAGATACTCCTTTTGAAAATCCTTGGACGAAATTGTCCTCTCATCAGTAAAATTCTCACTCAAAAGCACACCAAACACTACTGTGTTCACCAAAACCCAACCGAGACTCGAAATAGAGATACTATCTCCGTCTGCTTCAAACACAAACATACTTATAACAGCAGGTACAAACAGCATTACAGTAGTAAAAAACAAAGATACCAATCTAACCTGCTTCCTACCCATTTCCCTTAAACTACCCAAATTCATAAAACTCCTCTCATAACACCCCAAAAACCCGCAAACAAAAGGAAGCAACATAGGCCAAATCCTTATACAACTATACCTCGGCAGAATCGAAAACCCCATTTCAGTTACATTCACAGACGATAAAGGGAAACATTCGATTCTATCCCAACTAACAGATAGCAGAAATAACCCAATAAACATAGCAATAAACCCACAAACCTTAGACGATCTAATCTGATTCTTGTCAAAAAGATCGAGTCTTTTTCCATCAGACATGAAGCGGGCAGCTATATTTCCGGAAACTTCAGCAAGAATCATTGCAGCAGTGCCACAGTATCTCAGAGCTTGAAATCTCAGCAGAAAAACTATAGCAAGAAGAAGGGATTTTTGCAGTAGAAGCTTATATTGAGATTTGGTGAAGGAGAAAAAAACGAGCCGGTGGCGATTTTTGTGATGAAAAAGGTGTTTCGAAGTGAAGATGGAGAAAGAGAAAGTGAGGAGAAAAGAGAGGAGGGAAACGAGGAAAGAGAAAGGGAAGAGAGAGAAAGAGGAAGGGGAAGAACGGAGGAAAGGGAGAAGAGAGTAAAGAGAGCGGAGAGAGAAGAGGAGGAGGAAGAGAAATGGTAAAGATGAGGTTTTTGTTGAAGATTTGGGAGTGGGGAAATAGGAGGGAATTCGGTGTTTAGATGGTGTTGGAGTTGGAGTTGGAGTTGAAGGTGGGTAGTTGTTGAAAAGAGGGTAGGGGGTTCTTGTGGTAGTAGGAGTGGCGGTGGTGGTGGAAATGGTGGTGCGTGGTGGAAGAGAGAGACGATGGGGCCGGTGATGGTGGTGGTGGTGGTGGTTTTCAGCCATTGTCGGAGAGTCCAATGGAAGAATTTTCCAACGTTAATGATCAACAATGTCGGAATTATGGAAAGATCAAGTCATTGACTTCCATTGGGTTGGGCCAAACTCCCGAATTGTTTCTTGGACCAATGGGCTATTTTGTAAAAGTAGCGGGGGTGGCTAGATTTGTAATCGAAAAACAGTCAATATTTGTAGTAGAAAAACAGTCATTTATAAGTGAAACTCTGGAGGACTGTTATGGAGTTCGAAAAAAGCGGACAAGATGAAGAAGCTCTGCTTTTTAAATCACGGTAGTTTTCTTTAGTTATTATTTCGTATGTAAAAATGACTTAGGGTGTGTTTAGTACCAAGGAAAATATTTTTCATCGAAAATGTTTTCCTAGAAAATATTTTCATAGAAAATGAGTGGTTTTATCACTTATTTTCTCTTGTTTGGTTGGTAAGTAGAAAACATTTTCCGGAAAATATTTTCTATTGTTTGGTTAGAGAGTAGAAAATAATTTTTTTTAGAAAAATATTTTTTATGCAACTCTCCTCACCCCTCCCCTCCTACCTGTCACACCTCCTTTTGGCGCGCCCACCCGGGGGGAGGGGGGGTAATGCACAAGGGAGTTTTTCCAATTTAAGTGACAATATTCGATATGGAATTATTTTATTTATTTCAGAATCGCCACTTGGAATAAATTATGGTGTCCCAAGTCACCATTTCATTTAAATCCCGAATCGAGGAAATTTCGACTTTTCAAATGAAGTCTACGAACCAGAAATTCTAAGTAAGGAATTCTGTTGACCCGGGGAAGGTGTTAAGCACCCCCGGATCCCGTGGTTCTAGCACGGTCGCTTCAATTATTATAAATGGCTAAAAATATCTGATTTTATACATGTTTGTAAATTACGTGCTCTGATTAAACTTTAAACCGTTTTAATGATTAAAAAAAAACAGTACCAATTACAACTTAGTTACAATTTAGATTCGGTCTCCTGACAGATATGCGGATAAAAAATGTACCTGGATCTTTTACTTCGAACTATACCAATTAAAGTGATTGCTAGACTAAACAAAAATTCAATTTTATCTAAAGATGTATAGTTTTGTCATTTCCAATTAAAACATGTACGAAATGATATCTTATTCCGTGACTTGTTGACTTAGGGCCGAAGATTGACTAAAAAGTTAAGAAAAACTAGTGAGAAACTTGATCAACTATGCCAGGAACGAAAACATCGACCCTGATAATACTTTAGTCCGTGTAAATACCTATCTAAAATATTTTTGATTGGCTTACGTAGAGCGTTAATGCGTGGAGCGTTTTCATTTTTTTTTAACTAAACTTCGCAACTAAATAATCGGGATTGCATCTGGTTCAAATAAAAACTCTTAACGAGACATGAGTGTATACATCCTGATTTTAATACATCTTGAACTCTCTTACAGAACTAGATAAAAAATTTGTTTGCACATGACTTGTAAAATTAGGACAATTGATACTAACTACCGAATTGCAAAGCTAACTCTAAGGTTTTATTATGAAGTCAACCACTGTTACTACAAACTTGTTCGGTAAGAGAATAAGATTTGTCCTAACTCTAAGGTTTTACTACAAACCACTGTTACTACAAATTTATAAAGCATATTTATTATGATGCTAACTCTAACTCTATTTAAAATTTTAGTTACTACAAACTTGTAAAAGTAATTCAAACTTAGTACCAAAGTTAAACAGATTTACATGCTAACTAAAATGTCGACTCAATTTCACAACTAATGATTCAAATCAAAGCATGCAGCGATTCTAGTTATATAAATATGCTTTACAAGGCTAATGAACACATATAGAAGATCTAATCTAATTTTGAGGTTGACAGATAGTGATCCAAAGCGTAAAATCCGTAGGCATTCTCATTTCCAGCTTAATTTCAAGTCTACTCCAACAATGAAATCGAAATTGTGTACCTGGAATTTCAAGCAGGAAGATGGAAGAGAAAGATCAGTAGGCAGTTCCAAAAGAACAACATCAACAGAAACCAACAGCAACTAAGAGTGATTTAAAGCCACCAAGTGTATAGCCTAGTAACAAAATTGAGGTTTCTAGAATTTTATACCAATAGAGAAAAACCAACAGTTTGCAACCAAAGAATTCCTAGCCAACCAGGATAGCAAACAAGATCGAAACAAGCAGCTTTAAAAAGAAAAACCTTCAAACAACTTGAACACTCGGATGGGGACCAGAAAGGAGGAAGAATTTCAAAATTGTTTCTGAAACTTAAGCTAATGTAACAATGTTACAGGAGGTAAGATTGCTTAAAAACTGACTTTGAATCTTTCAATCGAATCCTTTCAACAAACTCCCAGATAATGACTAGAAGGAGCCTTAAAATTGATGGCTAGGAGAACTCTAAAACTGGTCGTATAGGCTCTAAAACACACTGTTTTCTCAAGCTTTCAGAACTGAGATTTTAAAACCCAAACCAATGTTTTTCTTCCTCATCTCTCTATTTTCAGAATGTGTAAAAAAAACCTGCTTTTCTCAAAGTCTAAGAGTATATGAAAATATGTAATTTCAAGTTATCAATGTGTGTCCTTTTCCAGAAAATATCTTCTCCCTTTAATAGGCATCAAATTAGTGCTGTCCCTCCCCCACCATCAATCTTGTTCTTATTTTAATGTCACTTCTTTAAAAATCAGATTAGTGAAGTTCCTATTATCACCACTATCCCCATATTATATACTATCTAGGTTGACCCCTAAGTTTATGCTAAATAACCCCTAAAAATTTATCAGCAGCCCCTAATTAAATAATAAATAATAGCTATAACTAATTCACTAGCTAAAGATTGTTAGCAAACTAAAGACTGTGTTGTCGGCAAACTCTTGGCAACAGTGTATAACCAATTCAGTAGATAAAGAAGAAAAATGAATCATAATGGATTTAAATTCAATACTAACAGTGTTTTCATATTGTTCTACAAATCCATACGGCTAATGGACAACATTCATTCGAGCAATTACAAAACATATACAGGATAGTAATTGAATGATGCACTTTAACAACGATTCACAGGGCCGGGCTAGAACAAAAATACAACATTAATCATTCGACGACGCTAATTGAAGCCAATTCATATCTTATAACAACACAATTAAACAAATAATTAGAAACAAAATTGACCAAATAAAGGTCTTCGGGGGACGGCCAGAAACAGAAAAGAGAGAAAAAAGAATACTGAACACAAACGAATTACTAAAACACATTAAACAGAAACTCTAAACCAAAGAAATTAACAATTAACAAAAGTCCTTAATTACAAGACACAAATATAAATAAATTAGGTGAGAAATAGAGGAGTAGAAGAAAGCACGAGAAAGAAACGGAATAGGAATTACATTAAACTTACATATTAAGATGGGTGAAAGGAAATTTACCGGTTTAATCTTTGGCTTCGTGACTGACCTTCTGATTGAATCACCAAATAAGGTTAATCACTTGCTCTTCTCCAAGAAGAAGTGAAAGATCTTTTTTGAGTGACAAAATCAGTCCTCAAATTCTCGGAATCTTAACGTGTTTGACCCGTCATCTTTTAGATGGATTGGGTCATATTCGAAAGAAACAAGTTAGGGTTTATGGTAGAGGAGGGTGAGGGGATTATGTGGAGTTGATTTGGAGTCAAGGCGAGGCGGCGGCGCTAGGTTTTAGGCGAAGGGGAGGTGCGGCGGCTAAAACTAGGGTTCTTGGGATGTTGAGAGGGAAAGGGGAATGGGTCGTGTGAGGAATGAGGCAGGGCAGAAGGTCTTGGGGGGTTTTGGGTAATTGAAAATTGTTCAAATAATCCAAGCCGTTGGATCAAACAATCTGAACGGCTTGGATTAAATGAAAGGATTGGGCTGCTGGGTTTCCGGGTTGACACGTTCAAATGGGTTCCTGATTTGGGTAAGGGTCGTTTGGGTTAGGTTCGTGCAGGGCCTGGTCTCTTTTCGTTTGGGCTTTATGATTTAAAGGCCCAATCCGAACCCTTCACAGATTTTCCATTCTCTTTTCTTCCTTTTCCTTTTTTTTCTTTGTTTTATTTTAAGAATTAAAACTAAAAAATCATAATTTTAATTAAAAAATAAATTAAACCATCACAATTACTAATTAACTCTAAGTAGTAATTTTTCACAAAAAAAAAATTAAACATCAAACCATACAATTTTGACTAAAAATGCAAAGATACCCAAAAATTACTTAATTAAATACTAATTATATATATATATATATATATATATATATATATATATATATATATATATATATATATATATATATATATATATATATATATATATATGTATTTTAACAAATAAACATGTATGGACAAAATGCGCATAATAATTAAGAAAATCAAATAAAATTTCAGAAAATCATGCACAACACAAAATTATTCTATTTTTGGATTTTGGGAATAATTCTCATGTAAAGCAAAAATCACGTGCTCACACTACCTCCCCCCATACCTCCCCCACCCCTTCCCTAAGTCTCTAAAAATTGACACAATCTAAAGGAACTTGTAGATAAATTGTAGATTATTTGTATTCTGATTGCAGATGCATTATTTTCTATTTCACAAATCCAAAACAACTAAAAATTCTACAAAATCTTCTTCAAAAAATAGTTTACAATTTATCTGCAATTTTTCTAGTTTTACTATAATTTAACTACAAAATATCTACAAATTCTGAAAATATGTCATCATCATCATCATCATCATCTTCTTCTTCTTTTTCTTCTTCTTCTTCTTCTTCTTCTTCTTCTTCTTCTTCTTCTTCTTCTTCTTCAATCGACTGTGTCAACCAGTAACCTTCAACCACTGCAAAAAAAAAAAAACAAAAAAAATAGAGGTCAAAGAATTTCGAACTCTCTGTCATTATATTTTCAGTGGGGATTCAAGCGGTTCGATCAAAGAATTTAAATATTTTCTCGTGAATCTGAAAATATAATATTCTTCGACGGTAGTGGCAGTTGGTGATGATCAACGAGAGGAAGCATAGGACATCGTGAGTTTTGTGTGTGTTGTGAACAGTTGAGATGAAAGGAAAGAGAAAGTGGGAAGATACAGTCCTATAACTATGCCTAATATAAATGAACCCTTAATTATATCCCTAATTTGAATTATGGTATATAAATGATAATTTTGTATGCTTAAATGTAATAAACACAAACCTTAAACATTGAGAGTAATAAGGTTTCATATATGGTATAGATAAGTAAAAATTCCATATAATAATTACTTTTAAGCATGTTATTTAAAATATATTTACAATTTATAATGTATTTAAAGTTTAGCTAATTTATCTAAACTTTATGACACAACCTTTTGTTGGAGTTTAAAGCTCCAACAAAATTCAAATTTCAGGATATCGTGCCCTTCCATAACCCACAACCTTTTGTTGTTTGAGATTCAACAAGTTTGAGTACATATGAGAGAATGCAGCAGGTCTTTAATTGTTTATAAGTTTTATGCTGGTTCTGTTCACCTCTCTTTATTGTGTTAGTGAGCTACTGGTATTTTTATATTCCATGTAGGTTAAAGAAATTATATGCTTATGATCTGGTTTGTACCGGGCGTGACTAATTCGAGTGGATGGACAAATATTTAGATGTGGATTTGTTGATATCCCAGTCATTACTCACTGCTGTTTGATTCACGCAAAAATCTTAGCTTTTATAGGTCAAGGATTATCTAGGGGTGAATCTGGAGCAAAAGTACACGTGAACTCACTAACTTTTATTTTTATATTAAAAATATAAAAATATTTAGCTTAGAATTCAATTTATTCATCTAGCTATTGTGTATATTAACTTGAGATTATAGTAAAGCTATAAGCTTATGATTTTTGATTCGGCTTGGAGACTAACGGCTAAGAGACTTAAATATTGGAGACTTATAGTCATATTAAACTATCCCACATTGATTAAAAAATTGATCGTTATCTCCTAATATGATATTAGGTAGTGTTAATTTCATGAGCTAGTTTATCGTTGAATTGGACTAAATACTTGTATGGGTCAAAATCTAATCAAAGGGACCTCGTTGAAATAAGGAAATCAAGAATCAGTTAGGTCGAGGTCATGCTTAAGAAGCAACACAGGCGAGCCGAGCAGCGAATGTCAAGGTCGAGCACTAAGATCGGCCATAACGGCTAGTTTAGCGACCACATATTTCTAAAGAATATTAAAGGAATAGAGAAAGAAAGAAGGAAATCTAATTTTTTATCTTGATAAGCTCTCTCTAGAAAAGTGGACTATTCTCTTTGTTTAGAGCTAGGGGTGACAAAATGGTTCAAAAGAAAACTGTTAATATCCACTGAAAAATGGGTTGAATAATGAACATTTTAAAAACGGGTCAAATATGTATAAAAATCGTATTATCCATTTAGAAAATGGGTAATCCATGAGTAACCAATGGATAACTAATTGGTCTAACTTTTACATTTGTAAAACATCAAATTGGGGGTTCCTCAAGTTAGGGAGACTAAGAATTCTTCCAAAAGTGATCATATACAAGAAGTCATGGATAATATGGGTAGCCCATATTATCCGCCAGTTAATCTATTTTTTATCCGTATTAAATATGGATCGGTTCGGATAATTGATCTATTTTCATTACCCGTTTTCGACCCAAACCATATCCGACCTGCCGGTTTGCCACTCCTATTTACAGCTATTGCTATTCATCATATTTATTGCTTGTCCTTATTCTTTCATTTATTCACAAAAACATTATTAAACCCCCTTTTGGCTTTTAATAGCTTTAAGTGCGTTTTCTAAATTATTACTACCCAAAAATCTTGTTTATAGGATTTATGTATTTAGTTAAAATTTACCTTTATCATTTACTTAATTAATTTAACAAAAATGTTTAACACTTTTTAATCAAACAAATCCATGAGCTAGCTAACTGCAATTGCAATGCAATTGTTTCATGCAAAATCAATATTGCAAAATGAATTTTGCTACATCGAGGGACTTCTTAACATTTTAATATACTTATATGAGCCCGTTTGACTTAGCTGATTTAGCGTAGCTGATAAATATATGTGCTGAAAAGCACTTTTAACTGTTGAAGCTAATTAAAAAATAAGCAGTTACGTGTTTGGATAAAAGCGTTGAAATTAATAATAAGCAGCTAAAAATTGGGTATACAAATAGTTTTGTTTAAAAAGAAGTATTTTAGGGATAAAATAGTAAATATTTTGGTCAAACCTAAAGTGCTTATAAGGTGAAATTTGATAAGTTGAGGAAGACCAACTTATGACTTTTGACTTAAAAGCATTAACTATAAGCACTTTTAATTTTATCAAACACATAGATAAGCCAAATGCACTTATAAGCTTAGCCAAATACCCTGTATTTATCTAAGTTACACCTTATTGTTAAAAATTGTGACTCTCTATCGCGCCCGCAACCGCATATATATTGCCTTATCTCCGTCGAGACATTTGAGCAGTTCTCTCGTGTGAGAGTACGATTTTTAAAACACATTTTTTCGAAAACGTTTTTCATTCTCAAACCAGACATTCAAACAAAAAATTAGAAAAATATCCATTTTTCAAAGGTAGAAGTCAAATCATTTATGAAAAACATATTTTGTGTCATACCAATTAACTTTTGTTTCTTTGAACAAGAACATTTTTCGTGTATACCAAGTTACCAACTAACTTTTTCTTTGAGAAACAAACTGTTGTCACAATTCTTTTGAGTCAAATATGCAAAAGGCAGTGACTTATTATATAGTCATTTTTCAATTAAGAAATTAAAAGTTAAGTTCTGGAATGGGTTATTTCTTTGAATCATCAATACTTGTTTTTTAGTGATGAAACAAAGAGAAACATGATGTAGAAGAGGTACTAGGAATTCAGAATATACAGACTGAATTTGCACATGTAAGTGAATAAGACGGTGTTTTTGGGGAATCCAGGTAAACCCTACGGAATGCTGTGAAATCATTTCCAAGTGGACCCTACACCTAGGGTTATGCGCTCTTTCAACTGCCTCTTCTCCTATGCTTACACTTTTACTTGTTCCAGTTTGTTTCCTAGTTCTTACACTCCATAAAATTTTATTCAGACACTTCAACTTAATGAAAATAAGACCTTCAAGCACCTCCGGAATCAGGTGACGCTCACTTACTTGACATGGATGACAAATAAGCATCCACATCATATTCTATACCAAAATAATATTATTTAACAAAATTTTAATTTCATAAACAAAATTAAAAATTAAAAAAAAAAAAGCAAAAAATGAAAAATAAATAAATTAAAAATAAAGAAAATTCCTCCTCCCTTCTTCAAATCCACCCACTCAACCTTCTTAAAACAATAACCCACGTGCCATGACTCCTCCACCATGAATATCATTACTTACTTCACTCATCTTTTAAAGAAAGTTATTTAGCCATGAAAAATATAAATTAGAGAATTAAGTCTTTTGAATTTTGACTTATTCTTGTACCCCAATTTGAAAAGAATGTGAAAAAATTTAAAAGCTAAAACCACCAGAAAAAAATGGAGTCATAGAGAAAGGAAAAATGACATGATGGAAGAAGAAATACATACCAAGGAGAAAACCTAATTAAAGAAGGAATAAAGAAAAAAGGAGAAGGAATGAGATCTAAAGACGTCTTCAGGAGAGGGGAAGGGGGGACGAAGGGCTGAAAACAGAGGGGCGGGGCAGAACGGAAGGTTGGGCGGGGGGGGGCAGAACAAAAGGCTGAAGAAGAAGCGGGGGGGGGGGGGGACCGAAGGGCAGAACAGAAGAAGCTGATAGTATTTTATTTATTTATTTATTAAGTTTTATTTTTTAATACAGAAAAATCATAAGCTCACGCACTTTAGATGCGTGTAAATTACTCCTTTTGTCCACCTCAGCCATATCAATATCACATAAGCTCGGTCAACGATCAGAAGGGTTTAAAAGTCTTGTTTTGATTAAGTTAAAGTGCCTAAGTGAAACTTTATAGAGTATAAAGACCGGAATGACAAACCGAAACAAGTACAAGTATCTCCCAGACTATTCTGCCTTCCTCGAAAGAAAAAGAAAATTGGTTCCAAATTCAGTGTTCTGAATTGAATTTACTTGGGATCGTTGGCATTTACAGTTCTGCCCAACTTATGTTTAACATAAAATTTAATTATTAAAGTAAGCAATAGAATTTAAAGAATCAGGCAATGAAAAATGTGACTAAACCAAGGTAATTGAAAATGGGAAAATGGAAAATGTTGATACCGATGTAAGTAAAATAACGAAATAAGAAAATAACAAGAGAAAGAGATTTTTATTGATTGATCAAGTGAACGAGAGCTGATGAATATTAGAGACGATTGAGAGAATCGTTAGTAACTTTTCTATAATTGCAATAATAATCTTGTGTATCAGAATGTATTACAGTGGTGAGGAAAAGGGGAGTATTTAAAGGAAAGGAACCCCTCCAGTGAAATTTTGTAATATTTAATAGCAATGCTAATTTTTGCCATATGTCTACCACATTTTTTATGAGTGAGATTCAATTATATAAATTATAATACACAATTTAAAATGATAAGATAACTAAGAGGAAAAATTATAAAAAGAGGATAATGCTAATGGTGAACATTTCTATTGTAACGCGCCTGCCATCTTTAATTACTTTAAAGTTTTAAAGCTGCAAAATGCAACATTTTATGTGTAAAGAAATATTTTGTCAAAACATATAGGAGCAATTTTTTCAGTTAACTATATCTCTGTTATTTAATTATTTTAATCATTTGACACATGTACAAATTTCTTATTCTTTTGGTCAAGCCCACTGAATTTAACTAATGAAGTGTTTATTTTTACTTTTAGTGTACATATTATCTATTAACGTATAATTCTTTTTATGCATGGCAAGTAAATCTATTCTGGAGTGAAGAGTATGAATATTTCAAAATAAAAATTTAGTGTGATATATGTTACTTTTATTTTTAATCGACTGTTGTAGCTAATTAATATACTTGACATGTCATTTGACAACTATTGCGGCTCTTTGGAACATAGAAGTAATAGTACATGCATAAATATATTCATTTCAAACATATTATAGCAATTAAACAACCTTATATGAATCTCATTATCCAAGACCTCTTATGTCAAAAAAAAAAAAAAAAAAAAAAATTCAATACTCGTCTTTTATTATGTTATTTGTCAAATTACTTTCCCCAAATACGGGAATGAATGTTGGAGTGTTTAAAGTTCTAGACCTTTTTTTTGGTAAAGCTTCATACGAAACGCCTATCATTAGCATTATCCTTTTTTCATAATTTTTTCCTCATAATTGTCTTACCATTTTAAATTGTATAATATTACAAAATTAAAATCCCAACCATAGATAACATGGGCAAATACATGGCAGGAATCAGTATTACTATTGAACATTACTTGACATAATTTCACTTGAGGGATTTTTGCCATGTGTTGACCCCCGTTTTCTATGGTTGAGATTCAGTTATATAATACACAACTTAAAATGATAAGATAACTATGAGGAAAAATTATAAAAAGAGGATAATGCTAACGGCGGGCGTTTTTATTGTAATGTGCCTGCTATCTTTGATCACTTTAAAGTTTTAAAGCTGCAAAATGCAACATTTTATATAGAAATATTTTCTCAAAACATATAGGAGTAATTTTTTCAGTTAACTATATATCTATTATTTATTTGTCTTAATCATTTGGCACATGTACAAATTTCTTATTCTTTTGGTCAAGTCCACTGAATTTAATATTCATGAAGTGTTTATTTTTACTTTTAGTGTAAATATTATCTATTAACGTACATTTTTTTTTATATATGGCAGGTAAGTCTCACTTGAGGGGATCCTTTCCCTTAAGGGGTATATATATACTGTAACTATTCCTAATATCACGCTCGCCAATTGTACAAATTACAAGTGATAAAGTAGAATCTCATATGTAATGCTAATAGAATCATAACCAACAATCATGCCAAATGGAAAATTCCGAGTATCTTAGGGTTCGTTGGTGTTGAAAGAATGACGCTGGTTGGACTACTCCGAACAATATTTATCCTGGATCCGAAGTTAATTTTTAGTTGATCAGGAGTTGATTAAGTTGTTTATTTGTGTTTTTTACATTGTGTACGAGTAAATTGGAGATAAAGTTACCCCCGATTTTCCCATAAAGAAACGAGGAACAACTTGATTCGACGTTGGCTCGAGTAATGTCGAGGGTGCCCACACATCAGAGCCCGAGGGTGGATGAATGATACGTCGGGAATCGAGCATGGCCAAACATGGGAAGAATCAAGTTCGAGCGAAATGAAGAATCGAAGTTAAAGAGAAGACAATTAAAGAGGGGAAACAAGGAGCCAAAATATCCGGCGTCAGCCAAATATTACGGTACTGATTACGCTCGATATCTATGGATTGTGTTTTCTTGGAAAAATGAAGGAAAGAATACTTACCTTTTTTAGACTTGTATTAGTGATAAAATTCCTCTACTATATAAAAAACTTATTTTTATTTTTTAGGTCAATGTTGGCACACATATCAAAGAAATAATGTTACTTTCGTCTTTTAGTAATTGCGTAAGTATTCTTCAAGATGTTCATTCATTAAGTTGCAACCGAGCTCCATTCTGAGGGCCCGATTGGAACCTGTCTTTAGCATTCAATCTAATGCCATGCTTAATTACTTCGTACCATTTGGCTTAATCGTCTTGTTTTCCTTTAATTCAATCACTTGCTATTCTTTGTCCATTCATGTTAGATTAAACCACGTACAAATTTAATTGTTACTTATTTTAAGGGTAAATATTTAGGCGCCCACCGTGGGGCTAAGAATAATAGTGATGATTTAATACGAATCTTAATAACAACAAACTCTATTTTGCGCTTGCTATTTAAAGTTTGATTTCAGGAATATTCAATGTGTCAAAATGTCCATCTACTCACATGAGTGTTAACGCCGAGTCAGGCTACTACTACAGTGAAAATAATACTGTGGTTCCAAGCAACGACGTAATCCCTGTTGACCCTAATGGGGTTCCAATCGCTGACCTATTCACAGGTTGCTGTCAATATAAACCTACCAAGTGATCTGGATAACAACATCACGGGGCACCCCGACTATTGGCTCACGAGGGACCTAAAGGGGGAGGTGGCGAAGTTCGCTTATGTTGCAATAGCATAGCAGTAGAGTCAAAATCACGCACACAACGCGACCGAACCTTATGGGTTGGAGAGGATAATCTGAGAGAAGAAAAGATTATCATAGAACCCGATGGGTTTGGACCCGAAAAAATTTTGAGGTGATGAAAATGCTCGAAGCACTTACGCAACAGGTGGAATCCAACAAAAAAAGGATAGAGTCAAACGACAAGAAGGTGGAAACTTACAATTTGAGGGTCGAGTAGATCCTGGGAGTGCTCCCATATTGAGGGGACCGAATTCCAAAAAGTCCATTTACAAATCTCCCCCAGTGTAACATCAAAGCCAATTTCAAAATGGTTTCGAATCCCGATATTTCCAAATACAATTGGACTACTAATCCAAACGACCATGTGACCTTCTACACATGTGCAATAAAAGGCAACGTCCTCGAGGATGACAAGATCGATTTAGTGTTGCTGAAGAAATTTGGGGAAACCTTATCCGAAGGAACGATGATATGGTATCATAATTTACCTCCAAATTCTATTTATTCATTTGCTATACTTGAAGTGATGCCTTCGTTAAATCACATGTCGGCACTATCAAAGTTGATACGAGGAAATCAGACTTGTTCAAAGTCAGAAAAAGGAACAACGAAATGCTTAGAGAATTCGTGTCAAGATTCCAGGTGGAACAGATGGACCCGCTCTCGATTGCAGATGATTTGTCTGTTCCGGCATTAACTCGGGGATTCAACCCTCGAAGTTTGATTGCGTCTCAACAATTGAAGAAAAACTTGATAGATTACCTAGTGGTTACCTGGGGTGATTCCCGCAATAGGTACCAGTCAAAGGTCAAAAGATGACCAACTAGGGGCTCCATTGGGGTCAGTTTACCCCAATTGAGCAAACGACAAGTCTAATAGCATAGTGTAATAAGAGTCGAGACTACCCCAAGACCCATAGTAGCCTTACAACTCAGATAGAAGGAGAAACGGACCAAATTGCCATCCGACCAGGAATGATAGAAGAAATGATCAGGGTCCAAGTAATCGAAGTTTGGTGAATAAAAATGCTTTCGACAGATCACTCGAGGTCAGAGACTATGCTATCAAAACATAACTTCAATGTGGATGCAATAAGTGTAGTGTCAGCCTTTAGTTGAATCAAGGAGACCAAATGGACACGGCCACTCCATTCCGATCCTGCATAGAGGGATCACAATTGATAAGTAAATATCATGGTACTCACGGGCACATAACCGAGGATTGTCGATAATTAAGGGAAGAAATGGCTCGTTAGTTTAACAATGGGCATCTTCGAGAATTCCTAAGTGAGCGGGTCAAAAACCATTTCAAAAATAGGGACACCAACAAGAAGATCTAGCAGGAAGAACATCAACATGTGATTAACATGATTATTGGAGGAGTGGATGTTCCACAAGGACCAATGATAAAACACATCAAAGTATCTATCACAAGAGAAAAAAAAACTCGAGATTATATCCCGAAGGGAGCAATATCATTTAGCGACAAGGATGCCGTAGGCATCATTTAACCTCACAATGATGCACTAGTAATATCTATGCTTATTAGTAAATATCGAGTTAAGAGTGTGTTAATTGATCTAGGTAGTTCGGCCATCATTATTCGATGGAGAGTCATGGAACAACTGGGGCTATTGGATCAGGTCGTACTAGTGGGTTGAGTATTGAACGACATCAAAAGGTAAGAGACTGGTCGAATAGAAAGGCACCAAATAGCAATCACAGATCTCAACCCTAACTAAGCCAAAAATATGGGAGGAATGTCCAACGGATGAAGAGATGACTTCGAGGTCCCGAGATCCTTTGTAGCACCTAATGAAACCGATGCCACCAAGTTAACAATCGAGCAACTGGAACATATCATATTGTTCCAGCACCTGCTAGACAGAAAGGTACACCTAGGCATGGGGTTAAGCTAGAGTTGAGGAGAAACTAATTGATTTTCTGAAAGCTAATGTCGGTTGTTTTTCCTGGTCCCACTTAGACATGTCAACTAGATTGAGCTTAGATCCAAACTTCCACCCGATCAACTAGAAGAGGAGGCTGCAGTCCGAAGTCAAGCACTCATTCATCAAAGACAAGGTATCTAAATTCCAAAAATAGGTTCTATTCGGGAAGCCGAATACCAGGATTGGCTAGCTAATAAAGTCGTTATACCTAAAAAGTAAAAACTTTAGAATGTCTGTAGATTATAAGTACTTGAATAATGCATGTCTGAAGGACTCGTTTCCTTTTCCTAACATCGACCGAATGATCGATGCGATGGCAGGGCATGAAATGCTGAGTTTTCTCGACACCTATTTCTGTACAACCAAATACGAATAGACCCGGGTGACCAAGAGAAAACTTCTTTCATAACTAGGTTTGGCATTTATTTTTATAACGTGATATTGTTTAGGTTAAAAAATTCTGGTGCCAAGTATCAATGAATAGTTTAAAGAATGTTTGAGGAACAAATAGGGAAATAAATGGAGGTTTATATTGAGCATATGTTAGTTAAGTCCTTGGCAGTAGAGGACCATTTAAAATATTTGCATGAAACCTTTGACATACTGAGGGACTACAATATGAAGCTGAACCTAAAAAAGTGTGCCTTCATATAAGGCTCGGGAAAGTTCCTCGATTTTATGGTATCTAACCGAGGAATAGAGATCAACGCGGATAAAATAAAGGCCATAGAAGATATCATCATGGTTTACAATGTCAAGGCGGTGCAGAGGCTAATTGGTGGATAGCCACATTTGGTTGATTTATTTCTAGGCCATCGGATAAAAAGAACTACTTTTTCTTGTTACTAAAGAAAAAGGATGACTTCTATTGGACCATGTAGTGTCAAAAGGCTTTAGAAGAACTCAAACAATATTTATCAAGTCCTCAGTTGATGCACACCCTAAAGGCAAACGAGCAGTTGTACCTTTACTTGGCAGTATCCGAGGTGGCGATAAGTGGTGTATTGGTTTAGGAAGAAGAAGGTACACAATTTCCTATCTATTATGTCGGTAAAACCCTAAGAGATGCCAAAACAAGGTATCTGTATCTAGAGACATCAGTGCCTTGTTAAGAACATCTGGGAAACTAAAACCATACTTTCAATGTCACCCTATATGTGTTGTGACCTCGTATCCGCTAAGGGATGCCATGCATAAACCCGAGCTCTCAAGCTGGCTAGCAAAAGAATTATTACTTGCCTTTGGGATTAGCTTCGGAGTCTGGACCCTATTCACTGTCAGTGCTTCCAATACGAAAGGGTCCAGGTTGGGAATCCTATTAAAACCATCCACGGGTAACATAATAATGCAATATATTAGAACTGTAAAATTGAGTAATAATGAAGACGAATATGAGGCTATGATTGCAGGTCTAGAACTGGCTAAAAGCTTGGTAGATGAGGTGATCGGATCCAAATGTGACTCCCTGTCGCGACCCAGATTTCCCACCATCGGGATCGTGATGACGCCTACTCGTAGTAGCTAGGCAAGCCAATTTACTCACCATTTTCATAAGCAAACCATCATATTGTTGTGAGCACATGATTTTTGCTCCAAGCAATTTAATTCCAAAATATAAAAAAATACAAAATGATTTTTGATTGCAATTAGTTTGATTAGTGTACAAAATACCAATGTTTGTTTCTAATTGATAAAAAATAAAATTTAAAACAAAATACAAAAGGAAATTAATTAGAAACAATATCACAAAAATATAATGTAAATCGGGAAATTAGAAAATCAAAGAAAAAAATACAATAATTGGAAAATAAGAAAATACATTAGTGTAAAATGTATAAAAGCAAAATAAATATAAAATACAAAGAAAAATACAAGAAACTAAAATAAATACAATTCAAAAATAACAATATACAAAAATACAATTTGAAATGTCAAAATTGGGCCAAATACACATGATATACTCAGCCCAAATTGACACCCACAGACAAGGCCCAAACAATTGAACCAGTCTGCCCAGTTACAAGGCAAATGACGCCGTATAGCACCAAATAATATGGGCCGTTGATGATTTAAATCAAACGGACCAAGTAAGGCGATGGCTTGGTATACAAAACGACAATGTATGAAGAATTAATCACGACCGTCCATCTCATTTAATCAAACGGACGAGACTAGTCTATCACTTAAGCAAACGACGTAGTTTAAGGAATTAAATCCTGACAATTCAAACATCTAATCTAACGGACCTAATAAGAGACCTCACTAAACCAAACAACAATATTTTGAGGACAAAAGATCTCGACCGTTCATTTAACTAAATCTAACGATTGAGAAACAACAATACAACTTCAGTATATATATCCCCCAAACCCCCGTTCATTCTTCATTATACACATACACTCCTCACAACACAAAACCCTAGCCGCCATGAAACCCCCCTTCTTCTTCCCCCTTCTCTCACAGAGACCACCGGAACCCTACCGGTGGTTAGCCTTCTATTATCGTCTCCGGCATAAGCCAAATCCCCAAACACCCCTCTCCACCTTTTAACACCTAGTACTCCATTAACCCTGTCCAAAAAACCTACCAGTTCTCCATTCTTGAAATTCTGGTCGCCGGAACCCTAACCGGCGACCACCAATGTATGAACCAGACCTCCACCTCAACACCATAGAACCGTCTTGAGACGATCTATCACCCTACCATGGTCCCATATCTCAAATATTTCCCTAACCTTTCGAATATTAGAAAAAGTCTCACCGAAACCCTACTCCGACGAGTACCCAAAAACAAAAATCCTTCAGAACCTTACCCTAAGTCTCTGAATACCCCTCTCATACTCAAATCAGACTTCCAAGAAGCCTGTTTGGGAGATCTATCACTTAAGAGACCACAAGTCTCTGAAACGCTGAAAAATCAAGAAAGAAAAAAGAAAATGAAAGAAAGAGGAAAGAAAGAAGAAAAGAAAGAAAGAAAAGGAAAAGAAGGTGAAACCATAAAGCTAAGTACTTTAAAAACCTGCTTCTGTTCAATATCTTTGTGTGTTCTTATCTGTTTAATACCTAGATCTGTTCAGAAAATCCCTATGCATGTTAGAAGTAATTAAATGCCCTGAATCTATCTTTGTGCTATACTTTGCTCTTCTGTGTTCATATTAGACCTGAGCTTATTACATGTATGCCTGAAATCGATTTAGCATTCTTATGTTCTAATATTAGCTACATGTATATCATGTGCTATTAGCTATTTTTTATGTTGTTTGTGCAATAGATCCTGTCTCAACTAGGGTTTTGAATAGTTGAAATTCAACCATTATGAATTTGTCTCTCTGAGTTCTAATTAATTAAAGATTAGTCGTAACTAGGGCTATTTGTGCAAGACTACATAAATATGGCTATATTTGCAATATGATTTGTATGTTGGCTTCTTTTGAACTTCTGAGTGCTTATGCACATTTAGGTTATATGTGTAAATGTTTATACTATGCATATAGGTTTAATGTTTTAATCACTTAGATATCATGCCCATAAGATTTAGTATTCAGTCATATTTCAAATCATTAGAAACCCCGCTTATAGGACTTAATATCATATAAGAAGTTGTATATAAAAACTGTGTCTATAGGAAATGCATACGCGTTAGGCAAAACAATAGGATCACCAAACCTGTCGCCCACTTACTCGCTCTGTAATAAGTTTTAAAAATCTAATCTGCCTCACTTAATTTGTTTAAGTAATAATAACTGGGTAACTGGTTTTAACATTTCAGTGTTACGTTTTCAATATAAAATGTTTTATGAGCCTGCAACATTTTTTTAATTTCTACAAATCTGTACGAGGAATTTCTTTTAAATTTTCCGCTCATCTCTTGAATCTATCTTTCAAAACGGTTCTTTAATTCACTCTTTCATTAAAGGTGTCCTTTTTTACATTTGTTACAACTCTCCTGTATCTTCACTCAAACAAATCCGTAGATTCCAAAGTCATTTCTGAACTCCTGCAATTTTCAACTTCCCGTTTAAATTCTTATGCATTAGGCTTTTCTCTAAAAGCAGTGCTTTCTAAATAGCTCGTTTAAAATACTTCAAGTTTTGACAATTGGATTCGAGTTGCCTAATGCGGACTTTTTATCTAGTTCTATGTGTTAAACTGGTCCGTCCGCCGCTTAAGTTTAAAATTTAATACCAAACCAGTATGTGCAAGGCATGCTAAACTAAGTGTTATCTTATTTATGGGGTTTTATGTGATTCTTGCATGTTTGTTTGTCAATCCCCATATTTGCTATTTGTTTTAGTTGTCGCTAGTAGAATTTTGTCCTTTTAAACCCCATATATGCCTCTATCCGTTTACTCCCTTTTAGGTTAGAAGTCCTAATACCCCGGGACTGATAGGTTGGGACGGGTACTAGCATGCAATAAGTAAACAAGACCAATCGCGTTTAAATACCCTAACGGGGTGGGAAGGGTAGACATGGAGATGATGATAACACGATAACACAATGCGTACTTTTGGGTACCAGTGTTGTGCGAATGATCCATGTAATGTATAAACCTAGGACCCCCTTTATTTTTCTTTTTCTTTTTATTTGCAATGTCTTCTTTAATTCTATTCTTCAAATTAATTCCTTTTTCCTACAAAACTGTCTCTTTCTCCCTTCTTCACCCTTTTTAAAACTTGGAATTTATTCGTGATCCTTATTGTGAGCACGTGATTTTTGCCCTATAAGAGAATTACTCCCAAAAAATCAAAATAAAATAATTTTGGGTTGTGTGTGATTTTTGTGGATTTTTTTTTGTTATTTTTATTTTTATTGTTTGTATTTATCTGTGCGTATTTGTTTGTTTAAAATTAATAAAAAATAAAATAAAATACAAAAATATGTCACATTTGGCATTTAGGATTTAATTCTACAACTAGGAGTAATCAAGTTTGTTTTACAAAAATGAAAATTACAAAAATAGGCATCTTTCGCATTTTTTAACATTTAATAAAATTGCGCAATTTTATTTTTATTGGTGTTTATTGTGTATAATAATTATTGTTAGGAGTTTAATTAGTATTTTTCTAGATAACTTAGTTTATAACTTAATTTAGAATTTTAGTTTTATTAATTAAAAGAAAAGAGAAAAAATAAGAATAACAAACTCGGATTGGGCCAATTTTCGGAATTAAAATTAGGCCCAAAAACTAACCCTGCCCAACCCAAATATCCCAAACCCTACCCTTATTTTCAGCAGCCCCCTTTTCATTTTGTCACATTCCCTCTCCCATTTAGAAGACTAAGTCTTCTTCTTTCTCCAAAACAACAAACACATTACAAAACCCTAGCCGCCAACCACCAGCCCTCACCGCCGGTGACCGCCAGCAGCACCAGCGTCCTTCGACCCGCTGTTGGAACGCCAGTCACCACTGGCTGTCGACGACCAGCCATGGAGCATCATCATCGTCTCCATCTCGATAACTCTTGTAGCAATGAACGACGTCTTCACCACCACTGTCCGTCGCCTTCATCTCCAAAAAACAAATAGCCATAGTCGTCGATCGTCCAGTAGCCATGGCCGCCGTTCTCCAGCAACTCCATCGACCCCGTCGCGCAGCTTCAACCAACAACCATGCTGCTGCGTTTTTCCCGTCCAGCAGTAGAGTCGACAACCAGCCATGGAGTCCCGTCACTACTAAGTTCGTCCATGGCTGTGTTTTCTCCGACGACGAGCAACCATGTCCGATATCCGTCGTTCGTCACAGCAGTTGGTCGTCATTTTTACAGCAGCTTCGTCGCCGACAGCAGTTTTTCCATCAACGACCAGTGTCGTCGTCCTGTCGACGACTCATCGCAAGTTGTCCATCGCCGGCAGCAATCATGGCATGTTGTCTTCGAATTTCTTCTACCTTTCAGATTATTTTTCTTGTTCAAAGTGTTAGTTACGATTGTTGTCTTGTTCATTTCAAATTTTCAGATTTGTTGTGCTTGGTTTAAAGTTTGGTTATGAATATTGTTTTATCCTTCCTATTTTTTAGATTGATGTTCTTGGTTTAAAGTGTTAGTTATAATTTTTGTTTTGTTCATTTTTATTTTTCAGATTATCTACTTTTCTTTAAAGTGTTGTTTGCAATCTTATCTTGTTCATTAATTCTTCTTCTCCCTCAAGACTTTTTATTCGGTCAGATTTTTCTTCTTGAGTTGTTTGTGTGAATTTGATTTAAGGATTGGTTATAGTTGTGTAGTGACTAGTAGCTAATAATCAGTTAGTTGTAAATCAGAGAGGTTTAAATACAGATTGTTAAGGGATTTTTCAGGGTATATTTGGATGATAGAAGATTTAAAATATATTTAGTGTTAGTGGTCTGCCAGTAAGAATATGCAATATGTCATTAACTAATGAATACTTTAAACAAAAAGGGGATCTGTAGTGTAAGAATACACCATGCCTAATGCCTTTAAAGGCTGGAAATCAGAAACAAGAGGGATTAATGATAAAAGGGTGCAAAGGCACATGGGAAAGGAATAAAAACAGGCTAAAAGTAAAAGTTTGGAATAAAAATGGACCAATTTTAGTCTTTAAATAGACTGATTTAGGAGAAGTAAAGAGGACTTAAGCACTGAAATATTGAGAGAAAGATTGAGAGTTTTTTGGCAAAAGATTGGAAAAATAGAGTTTATTTTTCAGAAAAATAATAGAGCTAAAAGAGTGACATTAAGGCTGAAATTTTCTTACTAGATTTCAGATTTCAGAAAATAGTTGAAGTGTTGGGTTATTATTCCATTGAGTGTTTTTAAGATATTTTGCTACTGTTCCTTTGGTTTTCTGCTGGTTTTTTCTTCGGATTCAAATCTGCACTGGGTATTTGTTTGATTATACTCGCTGTTGCTGCTCTACTGTTGTTGATGTGTTGTTACTTTGCTACTGTTGACTATCTTCTTCTTTGCTTTCCAAATACCAGGTACACAACTAATACATTGGTTCTTGTAAGCTGAAAATTGAAGCATGAATGCAAAGAATCTGAAATTTTAAACTTATTATAGTTCTTTACTCATTTTGTATATACATTAGAATATTTATTCCTTTAGAATCATGTAGATGTTTGTTTATGTATGACTGAACACTTTATAGTAGTGTAGTGTGCGAACTTTACATGTATGCCAGTTAAAAGGTATTAATGGCGCGATAGGCTATTGTCACGACCCCAAATCCGGTCGTGATGGCGCCCAGCACATTGCTAAGCCAGTCTGACCAATCAATATCAACAACGGAGCTAGAAGCTCTCTTTAACCCATTTAAGCATTTCAAAATATGAAACAATGGTAATACTTATACTAACAGCGGGGAAACCAAGTCCCAAAATATACTAACTCCCATAGACCGAAGGGTCAAGAGTCATGAGCCTCTACCTGAACATGAGTGTATAAAGGTTTACAAGATACCAAGTGCGGAAAGAAATGTCAATACAAAACTAAAAGACAGTAGGAAGGAATATCGGGTCCTGCGGACTCTGAAGCTACCTCGTATATCCCACAGATGTCGCCTCGCACAGCTACTGGATCACTGCTGAGAGGTACCTGGATCTGCACACAAGGTGCAGGGAGTAAAATGAGTACTGCCAGACTCGGTGGTAATAAACAAGGGTAAGACAGCGCAGATAAGAAATCCGCAATAAAGCACTATGTAAAACTATAATCGGCTACCCTGTCATAGAATCAATATTCACTGTACCTGTGCCAACAATTACCAATAAATAGCATAACAGCTAGCAGATGTAGCTAAATGCAATGCAATGCATGATATGACCGCTACGGCGCGTAGCCCGACTCCAATTTTTGGTACCCGTGCTCACTGTAGGGGTTCAGACTCCGGAGGGGCTCCTACCGCCCAAGCACATCTCATAGAGATATTCCTGCGGCGTGTAGTCCGATCCAACATATATCTCGCTGCGGCGTGCAGCCCGATCCACTACTAGTCAGCTAATATGCAGATACAGCCTCGCGCAGGCTCAAAAGTAGTTTTTGAAAACTCTTTTTATCATTTTTCAGTTGGAAAACAGTAATATCAAGTTCCAGAGATTGGAATTAGCATAATAACAGAAATAGATGCGGTCTAGTAGTAAACTAACATGTCTATATGATAAGACAATGATAACGATCCTCGCGGGATCCAATAACTGGCTCACGGCCCACAAGTATACTCAACCGCCCAAGAAGGGGGTTCAACGGCTCGAGAATAGCCAATAATACAGTATCAACAGGTCGGACTAATATATAGTCTCCAGTTCATGATCGACCCCGCACTCTCGAGAGTGTGCGTGTCTCGCCGCTATACAGCGTCACAAAGTGGTATACCGGGGTTTCGAACCCGCTGGTCATCACCCACATCTATTACTCACCTCAATACGTCGCGACGACTACTCCGCAATGCCCTTGCCACGAAAATCAAGCTCCGCACGCGTAGAATCTGATCAAATACAGTAGAAATACAACAAATTAGGCCAATGGGACGACACTCAATCAATACAACTCGATTTACATCAAAATTCCCAAAGTTGTCAAAACCCGACTTTTGGTACGCTTGCCGAAAAATTACAAAAGTCACATATTCGGAACCCTCATCTCGATACGAGTCTAAGCATATCAATTTTACCAAATTCGGACTCCATTTGCCCACTCAAATCAGTGTTTTTCTTTAATTTAGGCCTAGGGCTCAAACCCACCTTTAATCTTCCATTTACAAAAATTTAACCCATGATTTCATGTTAAAATGATGTAATTAAGCCACAAAACTTACCTCCAACGAATCCCCGATGAATTCCCAGCAATTCCCGTCAATTTCTTCTCTTGGAACTCAAAAATGGCGTTTTGGGTATGAAACCCGCGACTGGTTCTGTTCTGAACTTAAACTCACTGCCAGGCCAATTAACCCTACGCGATCGCAGCCTTTGGCACGCGATCGCGATGCACAAATCCCTGGGGCCTGATTTTTCCTCTACGCGATCGCAGCCTTTGGCACGCGATCGCAATGAACAACAGAAGATCCCTACGCGATCGCAACTCCATCCACGCGATCGCATTGCATCCGGACTTGACCTTACGCGATCGCGTGAACCCAATCGCGATCGCACTGCATTCCGCCATTGACCTACGCGATCGCAGACATCACCACGCGATCGCGATGCACAACCCGTCGACCTTACGCGATCGCATCACACCTCCCGCGATCGCGATGAACAAAAATTCTCTGCAATTATTGCAGCAGAACAGCAGTGCCTTTTGGCACAAATTGGTCCGTTTGGACCCCCGAATTCATCCCGAGGCCCCCGGGACCCCAACGAAAACCACCAACATACTCCAAAACATGATACGAACTTGTTCCAATCATAAAAACACCACCCTAAACATCAAAATCACCAATTACACACGGGTTCAAGCCTAAATTTCTTAAAACTTTCCGAATTACACATTCGATCAAAAACCCGACCAAACGACGTCCGAATGACCTGAAATTTTGCAGGCACATCCAAAATCACCTAACAAAGCTACTGCAAATGTCGGAATTCCATTCCGACCCCGGATCAAAATCTCACCTACTGTTCGGATTTCGCCAAAATTCAACCTTAGCCCATTCAAGCCTATTTCTACACCGGGCCTCCAAATTTAATTCCGATCGCTCCCCTAAGTCACAAATCACCTCCCGGAACTAACCGAATCATCAGAATCTGATTCCGAGCTTTCTAACCAAATAGTCAACTCCGGGTTGACTTTCCTTATTGAAGTTTCCTTCACAAAGGCTATATGCCTCATTTTCAATCCAATTCACTCCTAACTCACCCGATAGACTTTAACACCGATATAAAAGCATAAAACATACAATTTCAACATAACGGGGTGGTAATTCCCGTGACGACGGGCCGGGTCGTCACATTCTCCCCCTCTTAAGCAAACGCTCGTCCTCGAGCGGGTCAAGAAACATACCTGAAGTCTCAAACAAGTGAGGATATCTGCTCCGCATCTCCCGCTCGATCTCCCAAGTGGCCTCCTCCACGGGTCGACCTCTCCACTGAACCTTAACTGATGCAATCTCCTTAGACCTCAATTTTCTCACCCGACGTCCCAAAATGGCAATAGGCTCCACATCATAGGATAGATCACCATCAAGCTGAATGGTGCTGAAATCTAATACATGAGACGGATCTCCAATGTACTTCGGAGCATAGACACATGGAATACTGGATGAACGCTGGATAAGCTGGGCGGCAAGGCCAACTCATATGCCACCTCTCCAACTCTCCTAAGTATCTCAAAAGGACCAATGTACCTGGGACTCAACTTTCCTTTCTTCCCAAACCTCATAACACCCTTCATAGGTGAAACCTTCAACAATACCCTGTCACCAACCATGAAAGACAACTCTCGAACTCTACGGTCCGCATAACTCTTCCTGACGAGACTGTGCTGTACGAAGCCTCTCCTGGATCAACTTTGCTCTATCCAGAGCATCCTGGACTAACTCGGTCCCTATCAACCTATCCTCACCAGGCTCAAACCATCCCACGGGGGATCTACACCGCCTGCCATACAATGCCTCATACGGGGCCATTTGAATACTCGACTGATAACTGTTGTTGTAGGCAAACTCAGCAAGTGGTAGGAACTCATCCCATGAACCACCAAAATCAATCACACAAGCTCGCAACATATCCTCCAAGATTTGAATAGTGCGCTCAGACTGCCCATCTGTCTGGGGGTGAAATGCCGTACTCAACTCAACCCGCGTACCCATCTCTCGCTGAAATGCTCTCCAAAACTGAGAAGTGAACTGAGTACCCCTGTCGGATATGATAGACACTGGAACTCCATGCAACCGAACAATCTCTCGAATAAAGATCGCCGCCAACCGCTCCGATGAGTAGGTAGTACTAACTGGAATGAAGTGAGCTGACTTGGTCAGCCTATCCACAATCACCCATACGGAATCAAACTTCCTCGCTATCCGAGGGAGTCCAGTAACAAAGTCTATGGTGATCCTCTCCCATTTCCACTCAGGAATATCAATGCGCTGAAATACACCACCGGGCCTCTGATGCTCGTACTTAACCTGCTGACAGTTGAGGCACCGTGCTACATGTCTGACAATGTCCATTTTCATCTTTCTCCACCAATAGTGCTGTTTCAAATCCTGATACATCTTCGCGGCTCCTGGATGGATAGAATACCGCGAGCTATGGGCCTCTTCCGGAATCAACTCACGAAGGCCATCAACATTGGGCACACATATCCGGCCCCGCATCCTCAATACGCCGTCACTATCAATGGTGACATCTCTAGCATCATCATGCTGAACTCTGTCCCTCAGGACAGCCAAATGTGGATCATCATCCTGGCGCTCACGAATACGATCATATAGAGATGACCGAGATACAACACAAGCCAATACCCTGCTGGGCTCCGAAATATCTAACCTCACTAGCCGATTGGCTAGCACCTGAACATCATGGGCAAATGGCCTCTCCTTAGCTGGAATATATGCCAAGCTCCCCATACTGACCGCCTTCCGGCTCAAAGCATCGGCCACCACATTGGCCTTGCCCGGATGATATAATATAGTAATGTCATAATCCTTCAGCAACTATAGCCATCTCCGCTGTCTCAAATTAAGGTCTTTCTGTTTGAACAACTGCTGGAGACTACGATGGTCGGTATACACCTCACAAGACACACCGTACAAATAGTGCCTCCAAATCTTCAATGCATGAACAATGGCGGCTAGCTCCAAATCATGAACAGGATAGTTCTTCTCATGTGGCTTCAACTGCCGAGAAGCATAAGCAATTACCTTTCCTTCCCGCATCAACACACAACCTATCCCCACTCTCGAGGCATCACAATAAACGGTATATGAACCTGAAGCTGATGGCAATACTAACACTGGAGCTGTGGTCAAAGCTGTCTTGAGCTTCTGAAAGCTCTCCTCGCACTCATCCGACCACACGAATGGTGCACCTTTCTAGGTCAATTTAGTCAATGAAGAAGCAATGGATGAAAATCCCTGAACAAACCGGCGGTAATACCCCCCAAGCCAAGAAAACTCCTGATCTCTGTAGCTGAGGTCGGTCTAGGCCAACTCTGCACCGCCTCTATCTTTTTCTGATCAACCTGAATACCATCACGAGACACCACATGTCCCATAAATGCTACGGACTCGAGCCAAAACTCGCACTTGGAGAATTTAGCATATAGCTTCTCCTCCCTCAATCTCTGCAACACAATACTCAAATGCTGAGCATGCTCCTCCTGACTACGGGAGTAGACTAGAATGTCATCAATGAACACAATCACAAATGAATCCAAATAAGGCCCGAACACACTGTTCATCAGATGCATAAATGCTGCTGGGGCGTTGGTCAGCCCAAACGACATCACAAGAAACTCATAATGACCATATCGGGTCCTGAATGCAGTCTTCATAATATCTGAGTCCCTGATCTTCAGCTGATGATAGCCTGAACGAAGATCGATCTTAGAAAACACCCTCGCACCCTGTAACCGATCAAACAAATCATCTATGCGCGGTAGAGGGTACTTGTTCTTCACTGTCACTTTGTTCAATTGCCTATAATCAATACACATTCGCATGGAACCATCTTTCTTTTTAACAAATAATACCGGCGCACCCCACGGAGACACACTAGGACGGATGAAACCCTTATCCAGAAGTTCTTGGAGCTGCTCTTTTAGTTCTTTCAACTCGGCTAGTGCCATCCGATAAGGAGGAATGGATATAGGCTGAGTGCCCGGCAAGTCAATGCCAAAATCAATATCCCTGTCCGGCGGCATGCCCGGCAGGTCTGAGGGGAATACATCTGGGAAGTCCCTCACAACAGGTACTGTGAGCACGTGATTTTTGCCTAACATGAATTACTCCCACAAAATTAAAACAAAAATCGTCTATTTTTTACGATGTGTATTTTTGTTGAATTTTCGTGTTATTTCTGGTAATTGTTTGCATTTGTATATGCATGATTATATGTGTTTAAATTAATAAAAATACAAAAAAATAGGTCATATTTACATTTTTGATCTAACTTTGCAATTAGGGGTAGTTTAAGTTTATTTTTTGCAAAATAAAATCACAAAAAATATGTATTTTTTGCTTTTCTAGTATTTAAATGCCTAATTGTGTGATTTATATTTAATTGATGTTTAAATTGAGTGTGTTATTTGTTCATATAACCTAATTAGTATTTCTTATAATTTAATTGACTTTGTAGTGTAATTAGAATTTTTTTTGTTTTAATAAATTGAGAATTAAAATTAAAAAGAGAAGAGAAAAGGAAATAATTAGGAGTACAAAATCGAATTTGGGCCAATTCAAAATGCCAAATCAGGAGCCCAATAACACCCAAACTCCCCAGCCCATCCGGTTAGCCCATTTTCAAAGCCCCCTTTTAATCTTAGCCATTGATCATTGTGATCTAACGGCTGAGATTAAAGGGTTAATTTTAAACCCAAGACCCTTAAACCTTCAACCAAACAACCCCTTTTCTCCAACCCCTCTTCACCCTGCGATTTCCGGCCACCGTCCCCGCCGTGCGCCGCCGGCCGGAAATCGCCTCCGCCGGCGGCCGTAGTCCAATCGCCCCCATTTTTACACCATAGCTTCCCCTTCTCCCCCTCAACACGAATCCGGCAACCATTAGTCTCGAATCGTTCCCAAACGTTTCGAATATTAGATCGAAAATTGCCGGAAAATCATTTGCTCCCCGAATCACTCCAACTTCACACCATAGCATCCCCTAGCCTCGCTCACACCTAAACGACCTTTGGTTCCATTCAAATCCAGCCCGAAACCATGAAGCCCCAAATCAAGACTTCAAGAACCCTAAATCCCAATTTGGGCCGCCGGTTTCGATTTGAAGAAATTGGGATTAGAGTAGATTTTAATTGAGATGTTTTCGGTTGAAAACATTTCAATTAAAATCCATTTGATTCCCAAAGTCCGAATTTGAGTCAAGAACCGAGAATTTTCTCCAAAGTGGCCGATTTTTGATTTCTCTTTAAGGTAATGTTCATGTTTACCGTTTATTTCAATTTGCTTTTGTATTTTTGTTGATTGAATTCTTCTTGATGTTTGTCGGCCGTCTCTATTTTTTTCATCTCTTGGGACCTTTTATTTGGTCGAGTTGTTAGTTGTTATTCTTCGTTGTTTAACGAGTGATTGTGAATCGAATTCGATTCGTTGTTAATATCGTTAAGTTGTTTGATATTGAATTTATACATGCTGTCCGAAATTGTGTAGTCACTGCTTGTCGGATTTGTTTGTCGATTACGCATATCGTAATCGGCTAATCGAATGATATAGAATATGTGTTTGCGTCGATTAGCGTCGTCGATTAGTTAGCTTCATTTTTTCTCTTTTCTCTTCTTTGGCCGAGAACACTGTTTCATTGAATTGCCAATTCTAAAGTCTTGTTTTGTCTATTTGATTACCAATGTTGTTGAATACAGGTTCGCGTCGATTAGCGTCGTCGAACATTTAGTTTCGAATTTGTTTCATTTTTTCTTCTTTTCTCTCGGCTTTGGAGTGTTATAATTTGTTGAATTTGTTTGTCGGCTTTTGTTGTCGATCATACATGTTGTGATTCGACTTAACGAATGTTGTCGTTTCGATTCGCAAATTGGTTGTTTGAAATTCCGGGCAGTGGTTCACTGTTTTGCTTGAATTAAAATTTTTTGGTTTGTTTGATTGTTCAGAGTGTTGAGCTAATTGTTGGATTGTTTGTTTTGAACCATTATTTGATTCTAAATTAGGTTGTGAATTGGATATAGCTGTTAGTCCATTTAAGTAGCCCTAAAATCAACCTTTAAAGTGCAATACACATGGAAATAAGTTGTTAAAACTTGCTGGACAGCAGTGTATTTCATTAGTTTTTACCTTTAGGACTTTGTTTAGATGTTTAAAACCCATACTTAGACACAACAGTGGGCTGTCAGGGAATATAATGATCAAAAAAGTTTGAATTCTTAATTGTTTGAATGCTTTTTGAGCTGGAAAATCATAACAAACATGGGGGAATGATGAAAGATAAATGGGTGCACATGTTGAAAGAAGAGAGAAGCTGTAAAGAAGAGTGTTTTAATAAAAAATTTGTAAGCTTAGTCTTTAAATACAGGACAGACTCTCTGGATAGATTCATTCACACCAACAGAGAGTTCACTGGTTTTCAGAAGCAGAGAACACACAAAAAAGAACAGATAGCATACTGTTAACACACAAAAAACACTAGAAGAGAGCAACAAAAAAAAACAGACAGAGAGCACACACTGTTACATTCTGAAACAGACAGAGAGTAAACTGTTTTGAGATACAAAAACAAACAGAGAGAACCATTTTTGAAAAACAGTGATATACTCTAAAACATACTCTCTGGCAGTATACATTCATTCACACACATACAGAGAGATTCAACAAAGAGATACTCTCTGGAAAACACCAGAAACACACACTCACTGGCAGAACACTCACATTTAGAATTCCAAGTCGATTTTGAAACCATTCTGGGAATTTTTGGTGGCTGTTTTGATGCTGTTTTGGATTTGATTATCATTCAATCTTTGGTTAGCTGAGTTTGGTTGGGGTTTCTTCCGTTTGAAAGTGTTGGTTACTGCTAGTTGCTGTTGGTGTTGCTGTTTTCTGTTAAGTTGTTACTGTCAGAATACTGCGATTGACCTTTTCTTCATCCTTTGAATTCCTATTTTCAGGTACATAATTTGGATTTCGTTGTTGATATTAGACTTGAATTAATCTGGAAATAAGAATGTCTTGCTGACTTCATGCATTGGATCACTGTCTGTTAGCTTCAAATTTAGATCAAATCTTCCATATGTGTATATTAGCTTTTGTAAAGCATATTTGGATAACTTGAACCGCTACATGCTTTGATTTAAATCATGGGTTGAAATTAAGTCGCCGTTTTTGATTAGCATGTAAATCTATTTAATTTTAGTGCTATGTTGGAATCATTGTCACATGTTTGTAACAAACTAAATTTTAAATAAAGTTTGAGTTAGTTTTGCAATAAGCATGCTTTATAAGTTTTGTAGCAACACTGTTTCGTAGTAAAACTTTAGTGTTGGGACAAATTTAATTCCCTCAAAAGCCTGTAATACTAGTGTTGGTTTCAAAGACAAAACTTTAGAGTTAACTTGGCAATTCGTGAGTAAGTATCAATTGTCCTAATTTTACGAGTCACGCGCGGATAAATTCTCGATCTAGTTCGGCATTAGAGTTCAAAAGAATGTGTTAAAAATCAGGATGTATACACTCGTATATCGATTAAGAGCTTTTATTTGAACCAAATGCAGTCTTTTTAAGAGTTTTTTTTTTTATTTGGCCCTAAGAAAATAAGTCATGGAATAAGGAATTATTTTGCATATGTTTAAATTAGAAAAAATGACAAAATTGTGCATCTTTACATAAATTGAATTCTTGTTTAATCTAGAAATCAATCCTTTTTTTTTTTTTTGTTTTTGATAGTTTCAAAGTAATCCGGGTACCCTTTTATTTCACCTATTTGTCAAAATCCGAGCCTATGTTGTAATTAATCTTTCTTTTGGTATGGTTTCAAATTAACAGAGCGGTTTAAAGTTTAATTAGAGCATATAATTTATAAGCATGTAAAAATCAGGTATTTTTAGCCATTTATAGTAATTGAAGCGACCGTGCTAGAACCACGGGATCCGGGGGTGCCTAACACCTTCCCTCGGGTCAACAGAATTCCTTACTTAGAATTTCTGGTTCGCGGACTTCATTTGGAAAGTCGAAATTTCCTCGATTCGGGATTTAAATAAATCGGTGACTTGGGACACCTTAATTTATTCCAAGTGGCGACTCTGAAATAAATAAAATAATCCCGTTTCGAATATTGTCACTTAAATTGGAAAAACTCCCTTGCGCTCAAAACATCTGGGAAATCCCTCACAACAGGTACAGAATCAATGCTAGGAGATTCAGCTCCCACATCTCTCACAAAAGCTAAGTACGATAAACACCCTTTTTCAACCATCTTCCGAGCTTTTAAGAACGAAATAACACGGCTAGGGACGAAATCAGTCGAACCCTGCCACTCGATCCGAGAAATACCAGGAATGGCCAACGTAACTGTCTTAGCATGACAGTCCAATATAGCATGGTACGGAGACAACCAGTCCATACCCAATATAACATCAAAGTCCACCGTCCCCAACAATAACAAATCTGCCTGTGTCTCCAGACCCCCAATAGATATAACACAGGATCTATAGACATGATCCACAACAATCGTATCACCCACGGGGTGGATACATGAACAGGTAAATCAAGACTACCACGAGTCGCACCCAAGTGATGTGCAAAATAAGAGGACACGTAAGAATATGTGGACCCTGGATCAAATAGAACAGAGGCATCTCTGTGACAGACAAAAATGATACCTGTAATCACTACATCGGAGGCAACTGCATCACGCCTGTCGGGAAGTGCATAGAACCGTGCCTGGCCTCCACCAGATCTCTCCTCGCCCCTGGGGCGACCACGAGAAGATTGACCTTCACATCTACTAGACTGAGATGGTGCTGAAAAGGAGGGCTGATCCCTCTGCTGAGTCCTGCCCCTACGTAGTCGAGGGCACCGTCTCCTCATGTGGCCAAACTCACCACACTCATAACATGCACCTGGTGCTGGAGAAGTAGGTGTTGCACTCTGGGCTGGGAGGGCACTAAGTGATGACTGACCCTGCTGAAACCCCTGTCGACCACGACCATAAGAACCTCCGCTCTGCTCTGGGCGGCCTGAATGAGAAGGTCTAGATGAGCGACCTCTGCTCTGCTGGGAATGCCCTCTAGATGGAGCACCACTGAAACTGCCCGAACCACGAGGCCTCTTGGCCTCCCGCTCCTCTCTCTCTCGGCGATGATCCGCCTCAATGGAGCGTGCCATATCGGCTACCTGCTCAAACGATGATGACAGAACTCGCTCGCCGGTCATAAGAATACGGATAGAGTAGTCGAGGCCATCAATGAATCTCCTGATCCTCTCCCTATCGGTGGGGATCATCCATGTGGCATGCCTAGCCAACCGAGTGAATCTAAGCTCATAATGGGTCACACACATGTCGCCCTCTGAATCAACCACTCGAACCGGCGACGTAGCTCCTCGCGACGAGATTGAGGTACATATTTCTCTAGAAAGAGAGTAGAGAACTGCTGCCATGTGAGAGGTGCTGCTCCTGCAGGCCTACGCCTCTCAAACTCTTCCCACCAATCAAATGCGGGACCAGTGAACTGAAAGGTAGTAAATGAAACTCCGCTGGACTCAAGAATACTAGTCGTCCGCAACATCCTCTAACACTTGTCCAAGAAACCCTGGGCATCCTCGCCCTCAACGCCACTGAAATGGGGTGGCTGAAGTCTACAAAACCTCTCAAGACGATGCTGCTCATCGTCGGGCATAACCTGAACCATATGATCTGGAGCTGGAGCTGGAGCTGGTGCAGCTGGAGGAATAACCGGTGCAACCACCTGAACGGGGATCGCCTCTGGCGTCTGAAGTCCCTGAACAACCTACTCAGGTGTGCGAGCTGCAGGGGTCTGCTGACCACCCCATGTCTGAGATGTCGCTACAGTAGCAGTAGCTGAGACTACCTGAGCCAAACCGGAAGCGAGAGTCTCCTGAAGACCAGGAATAGCAATAGATACAGTCTTGCCCTGAACTGGGGCTGCTGGAGCATCAACCACTGGGGGCTGCTCCTGAACTGGTACAACGGGCAGGTCAGCTGGCATTGCTCAGGTGCCCTACCTCTACCTCTAGCACGACCGCGCCCACGGCCTCTAACAGGTGGCAATGGAGGTCGTCCACCTCGTCCTGATGCTCGCGTTCTCGCCATCTGCGAGAGAATAGAATATAGAAGTTCTGTTCTCGGAACAACAAGATCGCACGACGGAGTTCAAGAAAAGTGAAGTTTTCCTAAAGGTTCACAGCCTCCCGAGGATAAGTACAGGCGTCCCCGTACCGATCCACAAGACTCTACTAACCGGCTCAAGACTCACGAGGCCTAGTAAACCTAGGCTCTGATACCAACTTGTCACGACCCCAAATCCGGTCGTGATGGCGCCCAGCACATTGCTAAGCCAGCCTGACCAATCAATATCAACAACGGAGCTAGAAGCTCTCTTTAACCCATTTAAGCATTTCAAAATATGAAACAATAGTAATACTTATACTAACAGCGGGAAACCAAGTCCCAAAATATACTAACTCCCATAGACCGAAGGGTCAAGAGTCATGAGCCTCTACTGAACATGAGTTTATAAAGGTTTACAAGATACCAAGTGCGGAAAGAAATGTCAATACAAAATCAAAAGACAGTAGGAAGGAATATCGGGTCCTGCGGACTCTGCAGCTACCTCGTATATCCCACAGATGTCGCCTCGCACAGCTACCGGATCACTGCTGAGAGGTACCTGGATCTGCACAAAAGGTGCAGGGAGTAAAATGAGTACTGCCAGACTCAGTGGTAATAAACAAGGGTAAGACAGCGCAGATAAGAAATCCGCAATAAAGCACTATGTAAAACTATAATCAGCTACCCTGTCATAGAATTAATATTCACTGTACCTGTACCAACAAATACCAATAAATAGCATAACAGCTAGCAGATGTAGCTAAATGCAATGCAATGCATGATATGACCGCTACGGCGCGTAGCTCGACTCCAATTTTGGGTACCCGTGCTCACTATGGGGGTTCAGACTCCGGAGGGGCTCCTACAGCCCAAGCACATCTCATAGAGATATTCCTGCGCCGTGCAGTCCGATCCAACATATATCTCGCTGCGGTGTGCAGCCCGATCCACTACTAGTCAGCTAATATGCAGATACAGCCTCGCAAGCTCAAAAGTAGTTTTTGAAAACTCTTTTTATCATTTTTCAGTTGGAAAACAGTAATATCAAGTTCCAGAGATTGGAATTAGCATAATAACAGAAATAGATGCGGTCTAGTAGTAAACTAACATGACTATATGATAAGACAATGATAACGATCCTCGCGGGATCCAATAACTGGCTCACGGCCCACAAGTATACTCAACCGCCCAAGAAGGGGGTTCAACGGCTCGAGAATAGCCAATAATACAGTATCAACAGGTCGGACTAATATATATAGTCTCCAGTTCATGATCGACCCCGCACTCTCAAGAGTGTGCGTGTCTCGCCGCTATACAACGTCACAAAGTGGTATATCGGGGTTTCGAACCCGCTGGTCATCACCCACATCTATTACTCACCTCAATACGGCGCGACGACTACTCCGCAATGCCCTTGCCACGAGAATCAAGCTCCGCACGCGTAGAATCTGATCAAATACAGTAGAAATACAAAAAATTAGGCCAATGGGACGACACCCAATCAATACAACTCGATTTACATCAAAATTCCCAAAGTTGTCAAAACCCGACTTTCGGTACGCTTGCCGAAAAATTACAAAAGTCACATATTCGGAACCCTCATCTCGATACGAGTCTAAGCATATTAATTTTACCAAATTCGGACTCCATTTGCCCACTCAAATCAGTGTTTTTCTTTAATTTAGGCCTAGGGCTCAAACCCACCTTTAATCTTCCATTTACGGAAATTTAACCCATGATTTCATGTTAAAATGATGTAATTAAGCCACAAAACTTACCTCCAACGAATCCCCGATGAATTCCCAGCAATTCCCGTCAATTTCTTCTCTTGGAACTCAAAAATGGCGTTTTGGGTATGAAACCCGCGACTGGTTCTGTTCTGAACTTAAACTCACTGCCAGGCCAATTAACCCTACGCGATCGCAGCCTTTGGCACGCGATCGCGATGCACAAATCCCTGGGGCCTGATTTTTCCTCTACGCGATCGCAGCCTTTGGCACGCGATCGCAATGAACAACAAAAGATCCCTACGCGATCGCAACTCCAACCACGCGATCGCATTGCATCCGGACTTGACCTTACGCGATCGCACACTACACATCGCGATCGCACTGCATTCCGCCATTGACCTACGCGATCGCAGACATCACCACGCGATCGCGATGCACAACCCGTCGACCTTACGCGATCGCATCACACCTCCCGCGATCGCGATGAACAAAAATTCTCTGCAATTATTGCAGCAGAACAACAGTGCCTTTATGCACAAATTGGTCCGTTTGGACCCCCGAATTCATCATGAGGCCCCCGGGACCCCAACGAAAACCACCAACATACTCCAAAACATGATATGAACTTGTTCCAATCATAAAAACACCACCCTAAACATCAAAATCACCAATTACACACGGATTCAAGCCTAAATTTCTTAAAACTTTCCGAATTACACATTCGATCGAAAACCCGACCAAACGACGTCCGAATGACCTGAAATTTTGCAGGCACATCCAAAATCACCTATCGAAGCTACTGCAACTGTCGGAATTCCATTCCGACCCCCGGATCAAAATCTCACCTACCGTTCGGATTTCGCCAAAATTCAACCTTAGCCAATTCAAGCCTATTTCTACACGGGCCTCCAAATTCAATTCCGATCGCTCCCCTAAGTCACAAATCACCTCCCGGAACTAACCGAATAATCAGAATCCGATTCCGAGCCCTCTAACCAAATAGTCAACTCCGGGTTGACTTTCCTTATTCAAGTTTCCTTCACAAAGGCTATATGCCTCATTTTCAATCCAATTCACTCCTAACTCACCCGATAGACTTTAACACCTGATATAAAAGCATAAAACATACAATTTCAACATAACGGGGTGGTAATTCCCGTGACGACGGGCCGGGTCGTCACAACTATTTTATGTTATTATATTTTTTTGAAAATGTCATAAACAATTTAGGCCATTTAGACTATTCTTGGATAATCCGATAGTTACCACTAAACAAAAGGTTATTTTGAATCTTATAGGAATATTATTTAATTAGATATAATTGGTTAATTTCAGCATGTAAATGACTTAGATTAAATAAAATCAGACTTTCAAGTTTTTTTTTTCACTTTAAGCAGAATACCACTTTAAATTGGCAGAATATTTGTTAACAAAAATAACACCATTTTTAGTTTGCAAAGTATAAGTATGTATAAAATAAGTTAGTTTGGCCCAACTAAAATAAAGATTGGCCCAGGTCCATGTTTTGTACTACTCATGTTGGGCCTGGGCCCATAATTGTCAAAAGACCTGCATAGCCATATTTATTTTAGAATTAGCAAATTGTGGTCGAAACCCGGTTACAATGAGTTTAAATCATGTGAATAAATTAGAATCTTTTCTTATTTTGCAGTTTTTAGAAATGAATTTAATAAAGAAAATATAGCAACTTTAGGATCATCCTTTTTAAATAAATAAGACGAATCCCGCCGAATAAAAAGACATAAAATTGCGGGATTTTCCTAAATGTATATATAAAATACTTAGATTTCGAGATGTGTCTTTTCTTAGCGAATTTCACGGCCTTCTCAAAAAATGTAAATAAGTAATCGCTCTAGGCGCGTATTTTAGTAATTTTACCTTCTTAAATACGGGTGTGCATTTCATGCGGCCCAAATCCAAATCCCAAAAATGTTGAATAAGAATGTGTCGAGGATCCGGGTGCATTTCATGTGACGTGATTTGAAACATATTTTTAGGCAACATTCTCTTTCGTAAATAATAATAATAATAATAAAAGCGGTAAAGGGATATTAATTTGCATTAAGTACATAACTGTAAAAAATCAGATAAATAAGCCGAATATGACAGTTGAGCGACCGTGCTAGAACCACGGAATTCGGGAATGCCTAACACCTTCTCCGGGTTAACAGAATTCCTTATCCGGATTTCTGGTTCGCCGACCATTAAATAGAGTCAAACCTTTCCTCAATTCGGGATTCAACCGGTGACTTGGGACACCATAAATCTCCCAAGTGGCGACTCTGAATTAATTAAATAAATCTCATTTTGATTGTCCTTTAATTGGAAAAACTCCACTCGCACCCTCGCGGGTCAGCGGAAAAAGGAGGTGTGACAGCTCTGGCGACTCTGATGGGGACATTTGACCCAGAACCGCTGGTTCGGGGTTTAAGAATTCGAGCTTTGAATAATTGATTGTATTTGGCTTATTATTATCTGATTTTATTATATGTTTGTATTTAATGTGCTAAATGTTATTTTTACCGCTTTGATATTTTTATGAATTGTACATATAAATTGTGCCGAAACCAATCTCCTCTCTGAGTCTTCTAAATCATGAAGAAGGGTGCACTTCGTGTGACTTCTTTTCTGTATAGTGTCTAATTCCCACTTTAGAACGAGGTTTGGATAAGTTACAAAACCGGTGAAGCTTCTATATTCCCGGGTTGTTGCCTCCTCCTCGGCTCGAGCTGTCCGCTCGGGTAAGCCAGGTCTAGAACAATAAACCCAGGTTTTTGAACCTAGAATAACAAAGCTTCATGCCGGATCCCTAGTAGGAACGTTTATTTGCATCATGTTGCATTTGACTTAGGGGACTCGACACAGGGGTTGGGTCCGTCTAGGACAGGTGACCTGAAATGAAAAGACCATCCTGCTGCATCCTGTTTGTTTTATGTATATATTTGCTTCAGACTTGCAGGCTAACCGTTTTTTTTACATTGAGGAAAATGAAAAAAAATAGTCTCAAAATAAAAAATAGAAAAAAAAAAAGAAAAAAAAACGTTTTTTATTTTTTTTAAATAAAAAAAAATTTTGTGTGTTTTATTCTAAAAATAAAAAAAAATAGTTTACTTGTTTTTCAGTAAAATAAAAAATAGTTTTCATTTAGAGATTGTAATTTGTTTTTATTAAACCGAACTACGCTGGTTTGATTCTCATTGGATGTGAGATACGTAGGCAACCTTTATCAGGTCCAACTTCCCCTTTTGCAAAAATAACCAAAAAAATCAAAACTAATTTTTCTTTTTTCTCTCGTCGTAAATAAATCGGTGGTGCTGTTTTCAAAAACAGTCGAATGTTCCCGAAAGGGACGCTGAAAGGCTGATTTTGTATAAATAACCACCTTTGGGTCGATTTTTTTTATTTTTGATCGATTGACCCGCACAGCCTTAAAATCTTTGTCCCCGAGGCGTTGAAAGGCCGTGATTGAAAACTGAGTTTTGTTTAGCAAAACAAAGTTGCTTTTCTTTCTTTAATCACCTTAATAAATGTGCAGGATGAGCACAAATCAGAATAAATCATTTTTCGTCTGTAGCGAGGTCCCTCAGCAGCTCCATATATGGTGGAATGATTTGGAAGACAGTAGTAAAAAGATAGTGGAAAGAATTTTGGGAGGTTTTGTTAATGTGCTGAATATCAAGCCAAAGAAAGACATCATCGAGGCATTGATATCATTCTGGGATCCGACCCGCAATGTGTTCCGTTTTGTCGACTTTGAACTTACACCCACGCTAGAGGAGATTGCAAGCTATGCAGGATTAAATGGGAAATTAAGAGGACAATACCTGCTTTCACCAAGACCGGTATCTCCGCATGGGTTTCTGGATTTGCTAAGCATTAGTCGGAAGGTGAAAAATGATGATTTATCAGGAGGATGTTGCAATCTCCAATTCTTATACCAACGGTACGGCACTCCTCGGGGTTTTGAAGAATCAAATCTTGGACTAACTCACGCAGGGAATAGAACCAAGTGGGTGGCTAGACGAATTCCGGCATTCATAACGACGTTCTTGGGGATTGTGATTTGTCCACGCGAAGATAAGAAAATAGAGATAAATCTTGTAGGAATAGCCGATGTTGCAATCAAAAAGGCTACCAGCACGGTAGTCCCTTTGGTATTGTCCGAAATCTACCGAGCCTTGACTATATGCCGAGAAGGGGGCAATTTCTTTCAAGGATGCAATCTGTTACTCCAATTGTGGATGCAAGAACACCTCCATCACCGGGCACAATACATGAACCATGGGTTGACTGGGAAAAGCTGTATCAGTGGTTTTGAGGAACGGATGATAGGCGTTGTATTCCCCGAAGGCGTCGAAGCATGGCTTGCACGACTAAGCTCAATAGAAGCCGATCAGGTTGAATGGGCGTTCGGTTGGTTACCTGATACTGAAGTAGTATACATGGCAGCCGAGGAATGTTATATTCTTCTGATGGGGATTCGCAGTATCCAACCATATGTTCCTCATCGGGTATTACGTCAACTAGGAAGATTTCAGGTTATTCCTATTGATGAAGATCTAAGAAAGCACGCCATTGAGTTAAGCCCAGGAGTCGTATTCCCCAAAGAAAAGATTAGAAAGTTGTGGCATGAATGTAGATTCCTTAAGCCTAAGACTATGGTTCGAGAACTGGCTACGGGTGAGGTAGATCCAAAGTACAATGTCTGGTTCGGGAAAAGGTTTCAGATTCGTCGGAAATGTGTTAAAAGAGCCCATGTCCAACAGTTCACGGAGGATTCACAAGAGCAATGAAATTGGCTAGCAAAGGAGGAGGGTTACAGGACGAAGATTGGTAAGATAGAACAGCAGGTCCGGGACCTTCAATTCGAGAAGAGTATGCAAGCTGCCGCCAACGAAGGAGATAAAAAGAAGTTGGCACAAGAAAATGACTTTTTGAGAGTTCAAATCCAGCAAATGAAAAGGGATGCTGACAGACAGTTGAGGAGTCGATCAGACGAAAAATTGATAAAGGGTTTAAAAAGTCGAGTCACAGATGTCCAAAAAGAATTGGAAGAGTCAAAGGCCCAAACGACGAGGATCCGCACTAGCTGGAGAAGGGAGACACATCAACAGGCACTTCATCCACAACAAATGGAAAAAGATTATACCGAGGTCATCACCAATCTTAGGGAAGTAAATGTTACCCTCAGGGGACGAGTTTTCAAACAAGCCCGGGATGCCAGGACAGACCTCGACCGTTGCCACAATGTGATGGCCCGACTACAAGAACAAGTGGATAGGCTCTTAGACCAGGTCACCAACAATGCTCGAAGATTGGGGGCGAAGAATCAGCGGATAGAACAGCTACTCAGAGAAAGGGACAGGATCAAGGACAGAATTGAAGAAATCGGGCATTATGTTACCATGAAATGCTTAGCTTGTGAACAAATGCCCCGCACCGCCCTTTTTGCTTCAGTTATGGGCTATGTTCATCGGATCATGAGAGAGTTAAGGGGACTACACAAGGACCTCACACCCAGGCCCGCGGCAAGGCCGAATGATGCCTCGCGGGCCCCCAGGAATTTTAGAGCATTAGGCCATTGATTAAAAGATGTATTTTTTTTTGAAATTTTGAAAGAAAAAAAAAATGGTTGGCATTTTTATTTATTGTTTTTATGTTTTTTTTTCTTGAATCAAGCATTTCTCTCATTTTTGTTGATTATTGAAGGTCATGTTTTGTAACCGTAAAGGTTTTCATTATAAGAATTCCAGAATTTTGCCACAATCTTGTAATTAGAACTACGCTCGGTCTGATTCACGCGAGGACGTGATACGTAGGCAATCCACATAAGATTCGACCACCACTAAAAAAAAATGGGGAGATTAATAACAAATGAGGTTTTCAAAGATAAAAGTTGGAATGACGCATGCAGTGAATACATGTAGAAATGGTTAATTGATTAGGTGCATTGCATCCAACGTGCAATAACATATCTGTCAAATTCAGTGAGCTAACAAGTTTGTTGCAATTTCCAGAAAAGTTTTAGCAGTTGACTTGACAGAGTATACTGGCCGATCACCCTTACCATACTAGATCAAAAGGTCCAATTCCAGCAAGCATGTCTAGTTCCGGCAAAAGTATCGATGGGGAGAAAACAGAGATACAAATCATGAAAGAGGAGGTGGACCGATTGAGACAGCAAATGACAGAGATGCACCTAGCCTGGGCTAGGGGACAATCATCACCAAACCTTCCAACTCTTCCACCAGTACCAGAGCGTCCGCCCATTGACCCCTCGACAAGTGCACCGGTCTATCCTTATTATCAAGGGGAAAACCCATATACTTCCCCGGTTTCACCCGCCAGGAAAAATCCTCCTCCCCCGGTTACCCCTGTTTTTGTGGCACCTCCACCTGCTACTTTACAAAAGTTGTCCAGTGAGCCGCTTTTTCAAATCCATGACAATCATTGTTATTCTCCTGAGCCTACCTTTAAGGCTCCTGAACCACATTCACACACCCCTCACTAGGATAACCCGGCAGAACCGGAAAAGCACTTCAAAAGTTTGGAGCATGAGGAAGTTATTCGAAAAGTTAAAAGCCTGGAGCAGTCCTTCAGGAATATGCATGGTTTGGGTAACCAGGTCAGTGTCGCTTACAAAGATCTGTGTCCATTCCCAGATGTCCAGTTGCCACCCGGGTTCAAAACACCCAAGTTTGACCTATACGAAGGGCATGGTGACCGAGTAGCCCATCTTCGAGGTTTTTGTAGTAAAATGCGAGGAGCCGGAGGGCGAGATGAGATTCTGATAGCTTACTTCGGTCAGAGTTTGGGGGGGTCTGCACTAGAGTGGTACACTAGGCAGGATCCCAGCGGATGGTTTACATGGGATGACTTGGCTCAAGCATTCATCGGCCAGTTCCAGTATAATCTTGAAATAATCCCCGATCTCTTATCATTGCTAAAGTTAGAGAAGAAACCCGCCGAAAGTTTTAGAGAATTTGGGTTCCGTTGGAGGGAGCAGGTAGCAAGGGTAGATCCACCGATGAGAGAGAATGAAATGGTGGATTACTTCCTACAGACACTGGAGCCAACCTATTTCGGACATCTGGTGACGTCCGTGGGTAAGCCATTCACCGAGGTGATAAAAATGGGGGCTATGATCGAGGAAGGCTTGAAAGCTAACAAGATCATGAGTTATGCATGCAATGAAAGCCACCACTCAAGCTATTCAAAGTGGCACCGGAGGGGTGCTTGGGAAAAAGATGAAAGAAGAGGTCGCGGCGGTTGATTCCGGAGCATGGTTCAGGAACAGAGGCCCCCCACCCCAATATAATTCGCCACAGCCCCACCAACAAAATTACTCTCACAATCCATATAGCCATCCACAACACCATTACCCAACACCAAATGCTCACTTTACCGTCCATCATGCCCAATCATATGCTCCACCTCCCGTCCAGGCACCATGGCGTGCGCCAAATCCACAGAATAATTACCCACCCCAAAGAGATAGAAATCCTACGGGTGCAGGCTTTCGTCCGAATCAAGCCTTCAAGAACGACAGAGCACCAAGGACGAAGACCTTCACTCCCTTGGGAGAGTCTTACACCAGTTTGTTCCACCGTTTGAAGCAAGTAGGGTTGCTAAATCCGGTCGAGGCTAAGCTACCAAACCCTCTTCCAAAGAATCTGGATCATTCAATAAATTGTGCATACTTGTCACGCCCCAAATCGAGGGACATGACCGGCGCCTGACCGGGTTGAAAACAGCTATCCAGGAACTCATCGACACTCGCCGAATTGAGGTCAAGACTCCAGCGGAGCCCAACATCAACCAAAACCCACTTCCAACTCATCATGAGACCAACATGATCGAGTTGGTACGGGTAGAAGAGGGAAAGGAGAAAACCTCTCAGACTGTAATGATGATCAAGTCTAGTGGGGTAGGAACGAAAAAGGGGCCAAGCCTTGATGAGTCACTCATCTGCAAGAAGGACGTACAAGAGGGGTCGGAAGCAGAAAAGGGAAGCATGAACAAAGTGCCGGTGAGGCCGGGGGAAGCAAAAATAGTTGTACCGGAGGTAGCAACCAAACCCGTCTTGACAGTAGCAGGTGTTCGAATGGATCCTTTCATCATCAAGCCCGCAATACAGTTGCCAATAGCTGATAGCAAAGCTATTCCATGGAATTATGATCGGGTCACGACAACCTACAAAGGAAAAGAAGTTAAAGAGGAAGTCCACGAAGCGCAAGGTTTGACCCGTTCAGGGAGATGTTTTGCCCCTGCAGAATTGAGGAAGACTACTCCGGCAACACTAAAAAAGCCGGTAACTGACGAAGAGGCAGAAGAATTCCTGAAAAAGATGAAGATGCATGATTATTCCGTCCTAGAACAGCTGAAGAAGACTCCTGCGCAAATCTCATTGATGTCCCTGCTGATACATTCTGAAGAACATCGGCAAGCTTTGATGAAAGTTTTGAATGAGGACCACGTACCTGATAAAATCTCTGTGAGTCATTTGGAAAAGATCACCAATAGGATCTTCGAAGCGAATCGGATCACCTTCACCGACGATGAGTTGCCTGAGGAAGGCACCGAGCACAACAAGGCTTTATATCTTACGGTAAAGTGTGAAGAGTCGGTGGTTACCAAAGTTCTAGTCGACAATGGGTCCAGTGCAAACATTTGTCCTCTCTCTACACTAAACAAGTTGAAAGTGGATATCGGCAGGGTACGCAAGAACATCATATGTGTCCGAGGGTTCGATGGAGGAGGCAAGGCATCGGTCGACGACATAGTGTTAGTCTTGACAATCGGACCTGTGGAGTTCACCATGGAATTCCAGGTGCTGGACATGGTAGTTTCATACAACCTTCTAATAGGACGACCGTGGATCCATGCTGCAAAAGCAGTTCCATCCAGCCTACACCAACTAGTCAAGTTTGAGTGGGATCGATAGGAGATCGTAGTCCATGGAGAGAATGACCTACAACCAGGCACCATCGTCCCCTTTGTTGAGACAGAAGAGGATGTTGGGCCATGGGTATACCAGGTCTGTGATGCGGTATCCGTCAACCGAGTTCCAGAAGGGGAATGCATTCTTGATGACAGAATAATTACTGCAGACGTCATGGTGGCTCAAGAAATGTTGAGAAACGGTTTCATACCCGGCAAAGGTTTAGGTGCATCTCTGCAAGGAATCATACAACCGGTATCTGTGGTCGAAAATGTGGGAACCTTCGGCTTGGGATTCAAGCCAACACCAGAGGACATCCAGCGAGCCAAGAGGAATAAGCAGAAGACATGGATGCTCCCGAAGCCTGTTCCGCGCCTTTCCCGATCTTTTGTCAGGTCCGGAATAAGAAGACGTCCGACGCCAAAGGTTCCCAGTTCTATGATCAGGCCAGACGAAGAATTCTTGAGAAGGTTTGAGGATTTATTCTCAGATGTATGCATACTAGAGGATGGCGAAGGACCCAACCATGCCGAGATACAGTTTGTGGGATCGAAAGCAAAGTTGAATAATTGGAAGGCTACTCCTCTCCCTATCCGGAAGGAGTCTTGGTAGTTTGTTTTGGATTGTTTTCTTTCAAATTTTGTGTTGGGGCTGTCCCCGGAATAAAATCCATTTGTTTTAGTTTGTTTTTTGTTTGAGTATGCAAGCTTGTTTTTCATTGTAATGTTCCTATTAATGAAATTTTGTTCCATCTGTCTCTAATTTTGTTTATTTTCCTTCTTTTTACTTTTTTGAGCAGCTTTCTTTCAACTGATCTTAATGATATGGCGTGCTTAAAGATTAATCAATCCAGTCTAGAAAGTCAATTTGGTTTGGAAATAATAACGCATGAAATAAGAAGTGACGAGAGTGAATCGGAATACGGCGATGATGAAGCCGTAGAAGAAATCGGCGAAGAATTAAGTCACTTCGAGGAAAAGCCCAAACCTAATTTGAATGATATTGAGGCTGTTAATCTAGGGGATACGAATGATGTTAAAGAAACCAGAATAAGTGTCCATATCGAACCTAACCTGAGAGAAGAATTGATCAAAACACTCATGGAGTTTAAAGACATTTTCGCATGGTCGTACGACGACATGCCAGGACTCAGCACTGATCTAGTGGTTCACAAATTACCTACTGACCCGGCATGCCCTCCCGTCAAGCAAAAACTGCGGAAATTTAAGACGGAGATGAGTGTAAAGATCAAGGAGGAAGTAACCAAGAAGTTGCAGGCGAAAGTCATTCGTGTCACTCGATACCCTGATTGGTTGGCTAACATAGTACCGGTGCCAAAGAAAGATGGGAAGATCAGAGTATGTGTGGACTACCGCAATCTCAACAAGGCGAGCCCTAAGGATAATTTCCCACTTCCCAATATCCATATCCTGATTGATAACTGCGCCGGACGTGAGATCGGATCCTTTGTGGACTGCTACGCGGGATATCATCAAATCTTGATGGATGAAGAGGACGCAGAAAAGACGGCTTTTATCACACCATGGGGAACTTATTGCTACCGGGTAATGCCATTCGGCCTGAAGAATGCAGGGGCAACATACATGAGGGCGATGACTACGGTATTCCATGACATGATACACAAAGAAATTGAAGTGTACGTGGATGATGTAATCATAAAATCTAGACGTCAAGAAGACCACATTGCCGATCTCGGGAAGTTTTTCCAAAGACTTCGAAGATATGATATCAAGCTTAATCCAGCCAAATGTGCATTCGGAGTTCCATCAGGAAAGTTGTTAGGATTCATCGTCAGCCGACGGGGCATTGAGTTGGACCCATCCAAAATCAAGTCCATCCAGGAGTTACCCCCGCCAAAGAATAAAACAGGGGTAATGAGTTTGTTGGGAAGGTTAAATTGCATCAGTAGGTTTATTGCTCAGCTTACAGCAACCTGTGAACCCATATTCCGTCTGTTGAAGAAAGACGCTGCGATAGAATGGACGACAGAATGTCAGGAAGCGTTTGACCAAATAAAAGGTTATCTGTCAAACCCACCCGTGCTAGTTCCGCCTGAACCGGGTAGACCCCTGATTCTTTATCTAACGGTTTTGGAGAATTCGTTTGGCTGCGTACTTGGGCAGCATGATCTTACTGGAAGAAAGGAACGAGCCATTTACTATCTCAGTAAGAAATTCACGGTCCACGAGGTTAAGTACACTCATTTGGAAAAGACCTGTTGTGCCTTGACTTGGGTAGCCCAAAAGCTGAAACATTATTTGTCTTCTTACACCACTTACCTCATTTCACGTTTGGATCCATTGAAGTATATTTTCCAGAAGCCTATGCCTACAGGGAGGTTAGCAAAATGGCAAATATTACTTACGGAATTCGACATCATATATGTGACAAGGACGGCTATGAAAGCTCAAGCCCTAGCCGATCACTTAGCTGAGAATCCTGTCTATGACGGATACGAACCTTTGAGGACGTATTTTCCGGACGAAGAAGTATTGCAAATTGATGGGTTAGAATTAACCGAGGATCCGGGGTGGAAGCTTTTCTTCGACGGAGCGGCGAACGCAAAAGGAGTCGGAGTAGGGGATGTGCTTATCTCTGAAATAGGACATCATTATCCTGTTACTGCTCAACTGCGTTTTCATTGTACCAACAATATGGCTGAGTATGAGGCATGTATCTTAGGGTTGCGATTAGCGGTAGACATAGATGTACAAGACGTCTTGGTCTTGGGGGACTCGGACCTCCTGGTACATCAGATTCAGGGAGAATGGGAAACCAGAGATTTGAAGCTTATCCCGTATCGTCAATGTTTGCATGATCTGACCAAGCGTTTCCGATCAGTAGAATTCAAGCATATCCCAAGGATGCATAATGAGGTTGCCGATGCTCTGGCTACTTTGGCGTCAATGCTACATCACCCGGACAAGGTTCGTGTTGATCCATTACATATTCAGATCCGGAATCAGCATGCTTATTGCAATATGATAGAGGAAGAGATGGATGGCGAGCCATGGTTTCATGACGTCAAAGAATACCTCAGGTTAGGAATATACCCAGAGCAGGCAACTGGAGATCAAAAGAGAGCTATTCGGCGATTGGCGAACGGATTTTTCCTTAGTGGAGGGGTGCTGTACAAAAGAACCCCAGATTTGGGATTGTTGAGATGTATAGATGCGAGTCAAGCCACAACGGTGATGACAGATATACACTCCGGAGTTTGTGGGCCACACACGAGCGGATATGTATTGGCAAAGAAGATTCTTCGAGCAGGATATTACTGGCTCACTATGGAGCGTGATTGTGTAAGTTTCATGCGAAGATGCCATCAGTGTCAGATACACGGAGATTTGATTCATTCTCCACCGACCGAATTGCATACAATGTCGGCGCCATGGCCATTTGTCGCGTGGGGTATGGATGTTATCGGACCTATAGAACCTGCAGCTTCCAATGGTCATAGGTTCATTCTGGTAACGATCGATTATTTTACCAAGTGGGTGGAGGCCAAAACCTTCAAATCAGTGACCAAGAAGGCGGTGGTGGACTTCGTACATTCCCACATCATCTGCAGGTTTGGAATTCCAAGGATAATCATCACAGATAACGGTGCCAATCTTAACAGCGGATTGATGAACGAGGTATGTCAACAGTTCAAGATTACACACCGAAATTTCACACCATATCGTCCCAAAGCAAATGGTGCGGTTGAGGCAGCAAACAAGAATATAAAGAAGATATTGAGGAAGATGGTAGAAGGGTCTAGGCAATGGCATGAAAAGTTACCATTCGCATTGTTGGGTTATCGCACTACCGTCCGGACTTCGGTAGGTGCAACTCCTTACTTGTTGGTGTACGGGACCGAAGCAGTAATACCAGCAGAAGTTGAAATCCCATCCCTCCGAATTGTCGCTGAAGCTGAGATTGATGACGATGAGTGGGTCAAAACCCGATTGGAGCAATTGAGCTTGATCGATGAAAAGAGATTGACAGCAGTATGTCATGGCCAATTGTATCAAAAGAGAATGGCGAGAGCATATAACAAGAAGGTACGTCCCGGGAAATTTGAAGTGGGACAGCATGTGCTGAAGAGAGTTCTACCACATCAGGCCGAAGCGAAAGGCAAGTTCGCTCCAAATTGGCAGGGACCATTTGTGGTGACTAGAGTATTATCCAACGGCGCTCTATGTCTAACTGATATTGAGGGAAGATGCACCGATATGGCTATCAATTCTGATGCAGTCAAGAGATATTATGTGTAGTTCTTTAATGTATTTGTCAACGTTTGGTTTCGTATGTTTGTATTCGGTATTTTTCGGAGGATGAAATGACAGAGGCAATTTTTCTACTACCCAAACACTTTAACCCTTGTTTTCCCCTTTTGAGCCTTAATTATTCTTTCATATACCCTCTTTTAGAATCCTCAAGGAAGATGTATAACAAAATAGAAAAAGAAACAAAGAAAAGACACAAGAAAAAGTGAACTACGTTCGACCTGATTCCTCAAGAAGGATACGTAGGCGCCACACGACTCGGTCATAGTAAAATAAAAATCAAAGATTCCCAAAGCAACAAAACTGGGGCAGAAGTCATGTTTCGTTTGAAAAGATAGTGTGGATTCCGAAAGTTGTAATGAGCCAACCGTTGAGGTTAAACCCCTTTTCTCTAGCCTCACGCACAAAAACCACATTAATGACCAAAAAAGACCTCTCGATCAGTATTTGAGAAATGCCAAGTCAAGCGAATGAAAACCACGAATGACACTCCAGTCCTCGACTGAATCTAGGACTCACAAAGCTGAAAAGAGATAGCCCTTTAGAGGAAATTTCGTGGATAATACCCCAACCCACCGCATGGAAAGAAAGCGAAATGAGAGAGTCTTAACGGTGAAAACCCTCGCGGGCACCTTAAGGCGAAGAAAGCTAAGAGAAATAAAATGAGAGAGTCTTACGGTGAAAACCTTTACAGGCACCCTAAGGCGACGGGAGGTCGAGAGAATGAGAGAATCTTATTAGTGAAAACCCTGTGAAGGGCACTATGAGGTGACAAGGCGAGATGGTTACAAGGTGTCTGCATGAGACAAGGTTGGGACATTCATTTGCTTCTAGCAAAACGCAGCCGTCAAAAAGTGATTCACATAAATAGACTGGGTAGATTAATCTCGAAGGCACGGCATAACCATTGGATCAGTTATACATTCAGATAAGTTTTTCCCAATTTGAAGTTCAGAAAAGTTTTCCCTTTTTGTCTTTTGCGGTCCGCATTCTTTATTTCATTTTTTATCTATCATTTTTCTCTCTTTTTAAAGATTTTTATGTCTATGTCGAAAATTGACTTTTCAAAGCTTACTACCAAGTCTCCCAAAGCGGTACAATGAAGATGAATAGGCGTGGAACAAGGCAATAAGGCAAAAGTCATCCGATATTAAGATTGGAACGACAGGTTGATTGGAAGGTTCACAGGAATTATAGAGTAGGGTGGACACATATTACACATCCGGAAGATAGTTTCTCACAACAGATCACTGACTAAGAGGGTCGGACCACACTGAAGTTTGGAATAAAAAGGAGAGATGAGAGATCATGTTGGAAAAAACACCATCCACCAGCAAGTATCAACGTCATCCCCAAAGTTCGGGGAAGGCAAAGCAGCTAAAAGAGAAAAGGAAAATTGCCCCAGCAAGAGCGGCATGACCACTCACGGCATTTTAAAACTAACAATTTTTCTTTGATTTAAAACAGGAAAAGAGGGTTCGTCGGTGGAAAAGCATGCCACGTAGAAGGTTATCAAACTGGGGCAGAAAATTTTCTCCCATTGCGAAAATTTTCTTGAAAGCAAATACCCAGTGGATAAGGATAGAAAGCAACACAAGATTTTGGGAAGAAGGAAAATACCAGCTTCGAACGGAGTAGTTTTGAAAGACGTCAGATAACACGAGGAAGTGATCTTTGAGCATAGTACCATCCCCAGCAGTTCTTGGAGAAATGAAACAATGATTTTCGAGATTTCCCCAGCAACATTATATACCATAAGTTTTTTTTAGGAAACCAAGCACAAGTCCCGAAGGAGATTGGGAAAGAGGAAGAGGGAAAAGGGAGTCCCTGCCAGGGTAATCCCCAGTCAATGAAAATTCAACCCCCAGCGAGCCCGGGAGAGAATCAAGGTTAAAGGAAGCAGAAAAAGAGGAAATAAAGAATACTTCCCCAATAGCATTATCCCTAGCAGGTAAGTAAATATTTCCAAGGATATCCCCAGCAGTCAAAGGAAAAATAACACGACCCAGGAAGAAAGTAATTCCAAAACAAGGTAATTCAGAAGAAAAGGTGGCCCAAGAGACGATGCAGGAAGAAGAAAATGGTACATGAAGAATGGAGTGGCGATTTATTTTGAAGTTGTAGTGGAAGTCAGGGAGCCCGCCTGAAGAATGGAGTGGCGATTTATTTTGAAGTTGTAGTTGAAGTCAGGGAGCCCGCCCGAAGAATGGAGTGGCGATTTATTTTGAAGTTGTAGTTGAAGTCAGGGAGCCCGCCTGAAGAATGGAGTGGCGATTTATTTTGAAGTTGTAGTGGAAATCAGGGAGCCCGCCTGAAGAATGGAGTGGCGATTTAGTTTTGAAGTTGTAGTTGAAGTTAGGGAGCCCGCCTGAAGAATAGAGTGGCAATTTAGTTTTGAAGTTGTAGTTGAAGTTAGGGAGCCCGCCTGAAGAATGGAGTGGCGAATTATTTTGAAGTTGTAGTTGAAGTCAGGGAGCCCGCCTGGAGAATGGAGTGGCGATTTAGTTTTGAAGTTGTAGTTGAAGTCAGGGAGCCCGCCTGGAGAATGGAGTGGCAATTTAGTTTTGAAGTTGTAGTTGAAGTCAGGGAGCCCGCCTGAAGAATGGAGTGGCGATTTATTTTGAAGTTGTAGTTGAAGTCGGGGAGCCCGCCCGAAGAATGGAGTGGCGATTTTATTTTGAAGTTATAGTTGAAGTCAGGGAGCCCGCCTGAAGAATGGAGTGGCGATTCATTTTGAAGTTATAGTTGAAGTCAGGGAGCCCGCCTGAAGAATGGAGTGGCGATTTATTTTGAAGTTGTAGTTGAAGTCAGGAAGCCCGCCTGAAGAATGGAGTGGCGATTTATTTTGAAGTTGTAGTGGAAGTCAGGGAGCCCGCCTGAAGAATGGAGTGACGATTTATTTTGAAGTTGTAGTTGAAGTCAGGGAGCCCGCCTGAAGAATGTAGTGGCGATTTATTTTGAAATTATAGTTGAAGTCAGGGAGCCCGCCTGAATAATGGAGTGGCGATTTATGATTAGAGTTTGTCGATAAAGTCAAAAGCCTGCCGGAAAAGCAGAACGACGTCTTTGTTTCTAAGATTTGATAAGGATAGTGAAGAATCGGAAAGTGACAGAGTATAACAGAAATCCCCAGCATGAATCCAAGTTCATAATCAGAAGGAAGGCAACAAGGGTCAGAAAAGATAGATTCGGACTCCGAAAGAAAATAGTTCGAAGATCACAAGGAAGGGACCAACGGTCAGAGTTCGGCAATCAAGATAGGCCGAAATAACAATTGGCAGAAGAGAAGAAGCATCAGAATGAACATCAAGTCCGACAGGATGGCAAGGAACATGACAAGATCAAGTTGAAAAGATAGATAAGATTTCACAATACTGTAACTTAGTTTAGCTTCTTATTTTTTGTTTAGCATGGTGTAATAAGGAGATCAGTTAAGCAGTAGCATCAGCAGCAACAGCAATAACAGCAAGATCACAACTTCATGGTAGTCCTAGATACCAAAACTTCCCGAACTACATTGACATGATTCCCTTTTAGCCAGGGATATGTAGGAGACCTTCTGAAGCAAAGGTTCGGTCAAACTTTTCCAAAAAATGCTTCATACGGAGTGCTCAAACGGGCAAAAATCGCTCGTATCCGCTCACTTATCTTTGCACGAAAACTCTTCATGTTTCCGCGCAAAGAGGGACAGCTGTGAGCACGTGATTTTTGCCCTATAAGAAAATCACTCCCAAAAAATCAAAATAAAATAATTTTGGGTTGTGTGTGATTTTTGTGGATTTTTTTTTTGTTATTTTTATTTTTATTGTTTGTATTTATCTGTGCGTATTTGTTTGTTTAAAATTAATAAAAATAAAATAAAATATAAAAATATGTCACATTTGGCATTTAGGATTTAATTATACAACTAGGAGTAATCAAGTTTGTTTTACAAAAATAAAAATTACAAAAATAGGCATCTTTCGTATTTTTTAACATTTAATGTTAAAATTGCGCAATTTTATTTTTATTGGTGTTTATTGTGTATAATAATTATTGTTAGGAGTTTAATTAGTGTTTTTCTAGATAACTTAGTTTATAACTTAATTTAGAATTTTAGTTTTATTAATTAAAAGAAAAGAGAAAAAATAAGAATAACAAACTCGGATTGGGCCAATTTTCGGAATTAAAATTAGGCCCAAAAACTAACCCTACCCAACCCAAATATCCCAAACCCTACCCTTATTTTCAGCAGCCCCCTTTTCATTTTGTCACATTCCCTCTCCCATTTAGAAGACTAAGTCTTCTTCTTTCTCCAAAACAACAAACACATTACAAAACCCTGACCCAAACCCTAGCCGCCAACCACCAGCCCTCACCGCCGGCGACCGCCAGCAGCACCAGCGCCCTTCGACCCGCTGTTGGAACGCCAGTCACCACTGGCTGTCGACGACCAGCCATGGAGCATCATCATCGTCTCCATCTCGATAACTCTTGTAGCAATGAACGACGTCTTCACCACCACTGTCCGTCGCCTTCATCTCCAAAAAACAAATAGCCATAGTCGTCGATCGTCCAGTAGCCATGGCCGCCGTTCTCCAGCAACTCCGTCGACCCCGTCGCGCAGCTTCAACCAACAACCACGCTGCTGCGTTTTCCCGTCCAGCAGTAGAGTCGACAACCAGCCATGGAGTCCCGTCACCACCAAGTTCGTCCATGGCTGTGTTTTATCCGACGATGAGCAGCCATGTCCGATATCCGTCGTTCGTCACAGCAGTTGGTCGTCATTTTTACAGCAGCTTCATCGCCGGCAGCAGTTTTACCATCAACGACCAGTGTCGTCGTCCTATCGACGACTCATCGCAAGCTGTCCGTCGCTGGCAGCAGTCATGGCATATTGTCTTCGAATTTCTTCTACCTTTCAGATTATTTTTCTTGTTCAAAGTGTTAGTTACGATTTTTGTCTTGTTCATTTCAAATTTTCAGATTTGTTGTGCTTGGTTTAAAGTTTGGTTATGAATATTGTTTTATCCTTCCTATTTTTTAGATTGATGTTCTTGGTTTAAAGTGTTAGTTATAATTTTTGTTTTGTTCTTTTTTATTTTTCAGATTATCTACTTTTCTTTAAAGTGTTGTTTGCAATCTTATCTTGTTCATTAATTCTTCTTCTCCCTCAAGACTTTTTATTCGGTCTGATTTTTCTTCTTGAGTTGTTTGTGTGAATTTGATTTAAGGATTGGTTATAGCTGTGTAGTGACTAGTAGCTAATAATCAGTTAGTTGTAAATCAGAGAGGTTTAAATACAGATTGTTAAGGGATTTTTCAGGGTATATTTGGATGATAGAAGATTTAAAATATTTAGTGTTAGTGGTCTGCCAGTAAGAATATGCAATATGTCATTAACTAATGAATACTTTAAACAAAAAGGGGATCTGTAGTGTAAGAATACACCATGCCTAATGTCTTTAAAGGCTGGAAATCAGAAACAAGAGGGATTAATGATAAAAGGGTACAAAGGCACATGGGAAAGGAATAAAAACAGGCTAAAAGTAAAAGTTTGGAATAAAAATGGACCAATTTTAGTCTTTAAATAGACTGATTTAGGAGAAGTAAAGAGGACTTAAGCACTGAAATATTGAGAGAAAGATTGAGAGTTTTTTGGCAAAAGATTGGAAAATAGAGTTTATTTTTCAGAAAAATAATAGAGCTAAAAGAGTGACATTAAGGCTGAAATTTTCTTACTAGATTTCAGATTTCAGAAAATAGTTGAAGTGTTGGGTTATTATTCCATTGAGTGTTTTTAAGATATTTTGCTACTGTTCCTTTGGTTTTCTGCTGGTTTTTTCTTCGGATTCAAATCTGCACTGGGTATTTGTTTGATTATACTGGATGTTGCTGCTCTACTGTTGTTGCTGTGTTGTTGCTTTGCTACTGTTGACTATCTTCTTCTTTGCTTTCCAAATACGAGGTACACAACTAATACATTGGTTCTTGTAAGCTGAAAATTGAAGCATGAATGCAAAGAATCTGAAATTTTAAACTTATTATAGTTCTTTACTCATTTTGTATATACATTAGAATGTTTATTCCTTTAGAATCATGTAGATGTTTGTTTATGTATGACTGAACACTTTATAGTAGTGTAGTGTGCGAACTTTACATGTATGCCAGTTAAAAGGTATTAATGGCGCGATATGCTATTTTATGTTATTATATTTTTTTTGAAAATGTCATAAACAATTTAGGCCATTTAGACTATTCTTGGATAATCCGATAGTTACCACTAAACAAAAGGTTATTTTGAATCTTATAGAAATATTATTTAATTAGATATAATTGGTTAATTTCAGCATGTAAATGACTTAGATTAAATAAAATCAGACTTACTTTAACAAGAATACCACTTTAAATTGGCAGAATATTTCTTAACAAAAATAACACCATTTTTAGTTTGCAAAGTATGAGTATGTATAAAATAAGTTAGTTTGGCCCAACTAAAATAAAGATTGGCCCAGGTCCATGTTTTGTACTACTCATGTTGGGCCTGGGCCCATAATTGTCAAAAGACCGCATAGCCATATTTATTTTAGAATTAGCAAATTGTGGTCGAAACCCGGTTACAATGAGTTTAAATCATGTGAATAAATTAGAATCTTTTCTTATTTTGCATTTTTTAGAAATGAATTTAATAAAGAAAATATAGCAACTTTAGGATCATAGTTTTTAAATAAATAAGACGAATCCCGCCGAATAAAAAGACATAAAATTGCGGGATTTTCCTAAATGTATATATAAAATACTTAGATTTCGAGATGTGTCTTTTCTTAGCGAATTTCACGGCCTTCTCAAAAAATGTAAATAAGTAATCGCTCTAGGCGCGTATTTTAGTAATTTTACCTTCTTAAATACGGGTGTGCATTTCATGCGGCCCAAATCCACATCCCAAAAAAGTTGAATAAGAATGTGTCGAGGATCCGGGTGCATTTCATGTGACGTGATTTGAAACATATTTTTAGGCAACATTCTCTTTCGTAAATAATAATAATAATAAAAGCGGTAAAGGGATATTAATTTGCATTAAGTACATAACTCTTAAAATCTGATAAATAAGCCGAATATGACAGTTAAGCGACCGTGCTAGAACCACGGAATTCGGGAATGCCTAACACCTTCTCCCGGGTTAACAGAATTCCTTATCCGGATTTCTGGTTCGTGGACTGTTAAACGAGTCATTCTTTTCCTCGATTCGGGATTCAACCGGTGACTTGGGACACCATAAATCTCGCAAGTGGCGACTCTGAATTAATTAAATAAATCCTATTTTGATTGTCCTTTAATTGGAAAAACTCCACTCGCACCCTCGCGGGTCAGCGGAAAAAGGAGGTGTGACACTTATGTGCAAAGCTTTACTTGTTTTCTCTCTCTTATTTTAAAGTCACAATTAAACATGGTCGGGAACCACACTGGTGGATCTTGGGGGGTTCCTAACACCTTCCCCTCGAGATAATCTCAAGCCCTTACCCGAACTCTGGTTTTCTTCAAAATCTTCTTCCTTTCTTTAAAGTGTCCTAATGCACTATAATCATTAGGTGGAAACTATTCAAATTCCATAACCCCATTCCTCAAAAGGGAATGAGATTTTATTTTGTCCATAATGTCGTAAACCCGATTTCCCTCTCCTTTATGGAAAAAGGGGGCATCGATAACCGGTGGGCGATTCTATAGTGGTCGACCGAGTGCATCATTCCTGTGTGGTAGTGTCTAAGGGTCTTGAGACCCGTGTTGATTTATTGCTCTTATACATGGTGGATTTTGACATTATATGAGGGATGGATTGGTTGTCCCTGTATCATGCTATCTTGGATTGTCACGTCAAGACCGTGACCTTGGCTTTGCCAGATTTACCCCATTTGGAGTGGAGAGGGACCCCAGGGCATATCACACGCAGAGTTATTTCATATGTGAAGGCTTGACGCGTGGTCGAGAAGGGGGGTTTAGCTTATCTGGCGTATGTTCGCGATTCCAGCACAGAGGTCCCTTCTATTGATTATGTTCCTATTATTCGGGAGTTCCCCGAGGGCTCTGGGCACTCAGCCCATTTCCATTCTACCGCATCGCATGGCCCCACCTGAGTTGAAAGAGTTAAAAGATCAATTGCAGGATTTGCTTGAGAAGGATTTCATTAGACCCAAAGTTTCGCCTTGGGGTGCACCAGTGTTATTTTAAAGAAAAAGGATGATTCGATGAAGATGCGCATTAATTACCGGTAATTGAACAAAGTAACGATAAATAACAAGTATCCACTGCCGAGGATTGACGATTAGTTCGACCAGCTTCAGGGTACGAAGGTGTTTCAAAGATAGACTTGAGATCTGGCTACCACCAGTTAAGAATTAGGGCATCCGATGTCATGTAAATAGATCTGGATCAGTATTTGACGATCTTGGTGGGTTCGTATCGTAATTTGGAACTTGGGCATATGTCCGGAATCGAATTTGGAAGTCTCTAACTTGATTTAACGTAATTTGTTGAAAACTAGTAATTTAAAGGCTAAATAAATTCATAAGTTTGACTATAAGTTGACTTTATTATTATAGGTTTGAATTACAATTTTGGAACTTGGTATAGGTTCTTTTTAGTATATATGATTTATCTGCAAAATTTGGTTCAAAATGGATTTTGTTTGACGTGATTCGGACGTCTGGTTGTAAAATTACATATTCTTAAGTTTCTTTAAAAATATCATTTTGACGTCCGATTGATAGTGTTAGGTGTTATTTTATCATGCGAACGAGTTCATATGATGTTATTACACTTGTGTGCATGTTTGCTTTGGAGTTCGAGGGGCTCGAGTGAGTTTCGGATAGGCTACAAAGTGATTTTTGAACTTAGAATAATGATGATGCATCAGGTCTGCAGATCTCGCATTTGCGAGGACCTATTCGAAAATGCGAGGTCAGGCTTGCATGTGCGATGTAGTTGGGGTTGTGTCAGCTTCGCTTTTGCGAAGTTAAGTCCGCAGATGCCATGGTGGGAAAGTTCGCATTTGCAAACTTTAGTGTCACATTTGCGACTGGAAGTAAACTGGGGCAGACTCGCATTTGCGAGTCGATTGTTCGCATTTATGGACAACCTTGGTTTGCATTTCGATAAATGCATCTCATTTGCAACGAGAACAGGCTCAGTGAATTTTTCTCTTTTGCGAAGAGTTGATCACAATTGCGAACTATGTTTTGCTTTTGCGAAGAGTTGAACGCAATTGTAATCTATGTTTCGCAATTGCGATAACTTTATCTGGATAAAAAAGGGGAGAAATGGGATTAGCTCGTTTCTTTCAAACTCTCAACCCTAAACACCCTAGAGGGGATTTTTCCAAGAGATGTTTTTTTCCTAAATTCAATGGTAAGTAACTTTATTCTATTTCTCTTCAATTACCCATTACTTTCCATGTGTTTTCAATATTAAATCAAGGATTTTTCATAGTAGAAATTAGGGATTTGGGTAGAATTTAGAATTTTTGTACATTTGGGATTTAGACCTCGAATTGAGGTCAAATTTCGATACAGATTATATAACCAGGCTCCGTGGTGAATGAGTGATTGGTCTTCGCTCCGAATCTCGGGTTATGACCAAGCGGACTTGGGGTTGAATTTTCTTTACTCTTTGGGAAAAGTGTAAATATTTTAGTTTTATGTATTGTAATTGATTTCCCTAACGGTGTTTGTTGATATTTAGTCGACTTATTGCTTCTTTCATTATGATATCTATGCTTAGGTTAGATTATTACTTATTTGATCATTCCTTCCGTAATTATTACTTATTTAGTTACTGTTGGGTATTTTAAGAGTTGAAGTTTGGTACCTTGGCATCATATATTTGACGTTGAATACAAATCTCTGCATTATTTACTTTTTGAATTTATATTACCTTTATTATATGGTAAGGAAGAGTGTTAAAGCGCGGAGGATAATGTCGTGCTATTGCATTTACCTCATTTATTAATTTATACATAGTGAGAAAGAGAGTTAAAGCACGAAGGATGGTGTCGTGCTATTTATATCATTTATTCATTATATTATGGCGAGGAAGAGAGAAAAAGCACGAATGGTGATGTTGTGCCATTCATTTCACTTATTCATTATTATATGGTGAGTTTGAGAGTAAATACACGAAGGGTAATATCGTGTCATTTCATGGTAATGATGAGAGTAAAAGCACGAAGGGTAATGTCGTGCTATTTTTATATTATCAGTTTATCTGTCTTCATTGTTGTTGATTTATTTGGTTGTTATGTGATGTTACTCCTGTTGTAGTTATCGTACCCTTCCCCACATGTCCCCTCCCAGTTGTACATCATTAATATTTATTGTGTTTCTGCTTATATATATACATACTTGTACAGGTTTATTTACGTATGTGTCCTATCTTAGCCTCGTCACTACCTCGTCAATATTAGGCTCGATACTTATGGAGTACATTGGATTGGTTGTACTCATACTACACTTCTACGCTTCTTGTGTATATTTTTGTATTGGTCTCAGTGGTGTGTGAGGTGCGTCAGCTTGGATCATTGCATACAGAGACTTAAGGTAGATCTGTTGGTGTCCGCAGATCTTGAAGTCGCCTTCCTCTTCTGTCACGACCCCAAACCAGGTCGTGATGGCGCCCAACATAATTTCTAGGCAAGCCTGACCATTTAACACCCTCAAGCCGAGCATGAAGCTCAATACCAGTTAATTAAATATTTATAACAGATAATAAGGCTAAATGATACAACTGATAGATAGAAACAACATGATAACACCAATAATACTTCCAAAGACCTCGAGTCATGAGTCTAGAGCCTCTAACAATACAAAGTAGTAAAATCTCAGTAATACAAATGTTCTAAAATGCGGAAAGATAAAAGGGATAAAGGGAAGGAGTCAGGTCCTGTGGACGTGGGCAGCCACCTCAACAACTCCTGAAAGCTCTAGAAAGCAGCAAATAGCTCAACTATGCTCCCGAGACACCTGAATCTGCACACATGGTGCAGGGAGTAAAGTGAGTACTTCCAACTCAGTGATAATAGCCATATATAATAGCTGACAGTAAGAAATTCTGAAATATAATAATGCAAAGCTATAACCAATAATTTTACACAATTAACGGTGGAACATCAACAAGTAATGACAGATAAAACAGATAAATATCGATGCATGATTGCAATGCAATGTACATGATCGCCGCGACGCGTAGCCCGATCCATTTGGGTACCCGCGCTCATTATGGTGATTCAGATTACGGCGGGGCTCCTACATCCCAAGCACATCATCATCGTATCATTCGTTGCGGCGTGCAACCCGGTCCATAATCAGTCCAGTTATATGCGTGCAAGCCACACGGGCACAGTCAAATTTATCATTTCCAGTTCCAATTATCAGGAATTTAAATTAAGTGTTTAAACCTTAGAAACATACTAACCATTTCAAGACAGTTTTTAACTCAGGACTGATATTATGAAAACATACTAAACATCATGGATACAGTAATAACAATCCCTAAGGAATCCAAATAATCGGCATACAACCCAAATATACTCATAACCATCCAAGTAGGAGGTTTACCAACCAATTTCTAGCCAATAACACAGTATGAACATCATTAGGACGGACTAAGCCATTGTCCCAATCACAAATGACCCCGCACTCGTCGTAGAGTATGTGTTTCGCCTCAACATAGCATCACATTGTGATATATCGGGGTTTTAAACCCTCAGGTTATCATCTACATCTATTACTCATCTCAAACCGGCCACAAGACTAGTCCTCCAAGACATTTCCTCTTTAATAGACCTCCTCACACGCCGAATCTGATCAAAACCCCAAGGATTATGATATACTAAGCTAATAGAACATAACCCAATTGAAAGAACTCGAAAAATACCCAAAAATATGAAGTTGGCAAAAACCGAGCCCCGGACTCACTTCTCAAAAAATTATGAAATTACATCACGGGACTCCTTGTCTCTCCACGAGTCCGTACATACAAAATTTATCAAAATCGGAGTCTAAATGCTCCCTCAAATCCCAATTTCTCATTTAAAAGCCTAAGTCCTAGTTCTTCAATTTTTCACCCAATTTTTCAAGAATTAAAGGTTGATTCATCAATAAAATAGCGTTTCTAGGTCACGAGGCTTACCTCTAATCAATTCTCAGTCAAAACCCTCTAAAAATCTCGTCAATAGCTCTCAAGCTCGCCCAACAATGGAGGAAAAATGATGGAACTCGCAGATGAAATAAACCCTTTAAACCCTTCTGTGAACAGTCTTTTTCGCTTCTGCAGTCTCACTACCGCTTCTGTGACCAAACCTCTGCTTATGCGGTTTTCACTTAAAATCCCAATTTCCGCTTATGCGGCCCCACATCCACTTCTACGGATCATCCAAATTCGTTTCTGCGGCTCGTTGTCCGCTCATGTGAACCCTCTTGTGCGATCCATTTTCCGCTTCTGCGGAATCTTCCTAGCTAGCAAACGACCGCTTCTGCGATCACCTACCCGCTTCTGTGGTCCATTTCTGCAGAAGCGAAAATACCAGATACCAGCAACCACAACTCATGCAACAAGTCCAAAACTCCCCGTTTAACCACCCGAACTCACCCCGAGGCCCCTGGGACCTCAACCAAAAGCACAGATATGATCTATTAACTTATTCTAACTTGCTTGAACCATCAAAACATTACCATTAATACGAAAATCATCAAATTTTACCAAATCAAAGCCTAAGTTTATCAAATTCTTCAGAAACTCACATTTGATCAAAAACCCGACCAAACGACGACCGAATGACCTAACGAAGCTACAACAATTCTCAGAATTCCATTCCGACCCTCGTATCAAAATCTCACCTATCAACCGGAATCCGCCAAAATTCAAACTTCGCCAATTCAAGCCTAATTCTACATCGGACCTCCAAATTCAATTTCGATCGCACTCCTAAGTCACAAATCAACCTCCGAAGCTAACCGAATCACCGAAATTTACATGCGAGCCTTCTAACTATATAGTCAATTTCCGGTTGACTTTTCTAAAACAAGCTTCCTTCTAAGAGGCTAAGTGCCTTATTTCCAACTAAAACCAATCCACTTCTACCCGATAACTTAAATACTGATATTTAAACATAGAGCAACATAATATGGGGGAAACAAGGCGGTAACTCACGTGGCGACGGGCCGGGTCGTCACATCTTCCCTCTTTTACTATTCATTTCCTTCGAAACAAATGTATTTATTTCAGATTCTGTTTGTAGAACCTTTAGTTGCTCGTGTATTCGTGGCTTCGTATCTTTGGGAGTAGTTATTATTACATGACTTATCGTGGTATTGTATTAGATTGAGCTCCTATATCTCGTAATTTATCATCATTTTATTTAAACTGTTGAAATTTGAGTATTTAACTATCTCACTTCGCTTGCCTGGCAAGTGGATGTTAGGCTCCATCATGACCACCGAGGTTGGGATTCCGGGTCATGACAGATAGATATAAATAGATATTTTTCATTTAATTATGCTTAAAATAATATATTCTTACTTTAATTTTTTACCCTTAATTAAAATTAAATTATTTAACTTAATGTAATTATGTAAACATAAGTTGCAAGCAAATATTATCGTTCCAAGTGGACCTCGGGTCTAGCTCTAGGTTTATGCCCTCTCTGTTTTTGGTGTCAAGTGCCTTTCGCACATTTCCGTGGTAGGCTCCATGTTTCTTCATGTATTTTGGATGAGAGCCAAAGCCCTCGATCTCTGTTGTGTACTCGGTTGCTTCTGCTTCTGCAGTATATACAGTTTGCAGCGTGCAATACAGCCAAATGGATAGTTAGGCGTTGGTATGTCGAGGAATTCTTCATTCTTTGTCTCGCCATTTTTGTGACTCTATTTTCTGCTGCTTCTACGTGTAGTTGTACCACATAATATAATTACTTCACTGAACCCAAACTCTAACTACCACAATTGCTTTTTGAAATACAAGTCGTAACTGAGGGTAAAAATCAGTAGTCTACATCGGATATAATGTACCAAGATTTAACTAAATACTCCTGATTAAAAGTGTGTTTTGAATTTTTAAATAAGATACTATGGTACCAGAAGTTCATAACACAAAAGGTCCTGAATTCAAGTTTGACCTATCCATATTCAAGGGGAAAAAAAAAGAATTTAACTTTATATTTTAGCATGTTTTACCTAGCATGTTATATATATGTATATATTTTCGTCGGAGTAGAGGCTCTTTTGTCTTTCTCAAAGTACACATCTATCATATCAGTGTACAATAATATAGAGATATATACGTTATGTTCTATACATGAGCTCTAAAGTCTATTGAACATAGGATAAATTAAGTGATTTTATTTGTAGATAACCTATATATATCTACACTGGTTGAAAGATGTAATGCACCAATTATGTAGACTGTGCCACGAGTGACGGGGTGAGGGGACTTTGGACATCATGATTTGATTCTTAGCATTTATAATTACATAATATACATATGAAAAGTAGAGTAGTGGAAAAAAGAAGCCCTAACTCCTAATTATCTAAAATAATTAAATGTGTAGTACAACTTTTCGTTTTAAGTTAGCTTTTTGCTATTATATATTTCCGAACATCGATTGTACTGAAGAAGTAGTATCCTTTCTTTTGGCCCTATTATATTGTTTAGTTAGAGTAAATGTTAGTAGCTGGTTTCTATTTTTCTGAACAGTTGAAGTAAATTGAGACTACTCGACGAGAAAAAAGTAAGCTTCTTTCGGATGAATGAAAGTCTATGTCACAAAGTTATAGTACTCCATATCATCATTTAGAAAACTCGGACAGTTTACCAATTTTTTCAGTCTTTCATTATTTCTATAAGAAAATTATGAACTTTAAATTAGTGCAATTTTGTGGTACTTAATTAAGAAAAAAGTTCAAGTAAAACAAAAAAAAACGAGCTAGCTGTTTTGCGAAATTAAAATATTTTTTATGCAAAAGGAAAATAAAGATACTTCGATTATTTTTTAAATGTATGTTATTGCGGAACAGTTACATAAAATAACTTATTACTTACATATATATATAGACAATATAACAGTTTTTTACACCACAAATATTTGAGATAACCTGTTATAGTAGTGTTTCTCTTATTTTTCTTAATTAAGTTTATTTGTGTTGTTGTTGTTTTTTATTTAAATTCTTTTATACTGTTGGCTTATAAAATTTAAAACTTTAGCATAAAAAAGACGCAGAAGATTGTTACTTTCTTCGTCACATTTCATGTGATATACTTTGACGAAACACGAAATATAAGAATTTTAGCCATGTATAAATATTTGAGTGCTGATAAATTATTTTATAAAAATTGCATATAAAATTAAAGTTAATTTATTTTTTAAATATAGAAAATACTCCCTTCGTTTTAAATTAAATGAGATAGTTTGACTAGGTACGGAGTTTAAGGGGAAAAAAAAATTTTGAAATTTATGGTCTTAAAAGTTTAAGGGGTAAAGGTTTGTGGGGTAATAATTTTTGTATGATTATAAAAACTTCTCATAAAAAATAAAATAAGGAGTTTAAAGTGAAATTATTTTCAAATTTAAAAATATTTTATTTATTTTGAATCAGACAAAAAAGAAAAATATCTCAGAAAGGAAGCGATTATCATTTAGGACCCTCAAAATTGAAGAGTGCATTACATGATTGGAACACAGAGAATATTTAATAACTTTCAAATCTTTTTATAAAAGTTCGGTTTATTTTGAAAGATTTTGGCTGTTGTAATGAAGTAAAATTTGAGAGAATATATATAAGTATAACATAATATAATATAATATAAAACATTAGTACTTCCAAAAGTCTTACACTTATGATAAAATAACCCAAAAATTATACTCCAAAGATGGAAGAGGGGTGAATGATGAGGATTCTTTTTCACAAATTCTCTCTCCTAGCTAGTAATAAATAAAGGGGTAAAGAAAAAGACTGCACGAAAAACATTGAGAGAAGCTAAGGTTATATATTTATCTTTCTGACCTATCTTTCCCTAACCTTTCAACGCCAAAGCAATCATAATGTTCTCTGAATCATCACCACCACCGAGACCAAAACCTCACCGCCGTCATCATTATTTCCACCACAAAACATCATTATTATCATCACCACCACTTTCTTGTTCGACCACTAACATCAGTAGTAGTACTACTACTACTACTAGTCGTCAGAAAAAACGTGGACGTCTTCTTTTTCTTCTTGAGGATGATGATGACGAAGAAGAAATAAAGACTAGTCCTGTTTTTATTAAATTTGACTAGCTCTAGCTTCTCAGGACATTGAAATGAATGACTCTTCAAAAGTCACTTTTTTTCTTTGTGGGGGAATCAAGCTTCGTGGTCCGATCCGATCCTTTAATTTTGCTATTTCAAGCAAAGCACTCTCTTTAGTTTCATTTCTACAACTAGGGTATTATTCTCTTTTCAAACTTATATAGAACCTGCCTATTCTAGATTCATCCATCTTTTGGATAACTGATCAAGGATTTGCTGCTTACTTTTGCTACTTCAGGAAAAGAAACTAGACGGTTTTATCAACTATTGCAGCTCGGTTTGTATTTATTTGTAGTGTTTTTTTTTTTAATGAAGTTTTTAGGTTTGGTACGTGTTGATGCATCTCAAATTAAATGGATCTGTTTAATCCTAATTGTAACAACGTATAGCTTCGGATCCTTTGAATGGCATACTTTCTAATGCTTTCGATCTACTATTGAGGCAGAGATTCTAGCATAGATCTTCAAAATATTATCATGAGAAATGAAGGTATTATCAAATCTTACCTTCTTCTGAAATTAGGGTTTGATGAGCAGTAATGGCACACTCTCATCACTAATTTAGTTGATTAAAGGTTGATATAAAAACTTTTAGCTGCTACTGGATATGTTATACTCCTGTATGATTTCATTTGCTTAGAGACAAATTAAAATATTATAGGTGTATATATATAAGAACAATTACGCATAACGCATCCTTTGCATCATGATACTCTTGTACTTGTAAAAGAGTTTTTGGATACTGGTCTTATTTTATTAGTAGTCATGATTGGTCATAAGTATTAAGAGACAATAACATATTGGGTCTTAGTTTCCATGATATAGAAGAAGAAATCATTGATGTATTAGCGAATATACTGTACATCCTTGGAAGTAATTAATGATCATGAGCTTGGCAGTAATAATATTCTTGGACTTGCCAAGAGCTAAGTTGAGATTGAATGCCAAATTTAAGGCAAAACAACAGATCTGAACTTTCAGGTCTAGAGTTTTACTTTACGTGTTGTTCAGTTGGATTGTTGAGGATCATGATGAAATTAAAATAGTAGTATATGCATATGGAGTACTGCTAGTTTAAGTTAATATGGAATTGTTGAAGGGATTATATTAGGGGTATAAGTATTGTAGTATATACTTAATCCTTCTCGGTGTTTACATCAATTATTTGTGTTCGGTGTTTACCACAAATGAAAGACGAATACAAGAGGGATAGTTCCGATGGCAAACATCTAATTTCTAATCACGAAATTGTGAGTTCGAATCTACTCAAGAGCAAGGTGGGATTCTTGGAAGGAAAGATATCGGGGTTATTTGGATATATCTTGTCTACCTTATGATAGGGATAAGGTGTGCATACACACAATCCTCCCCAGATCCCAGTATTATACTTTGTTGGTGGTGGTGGTGTATATATCAAATAATCGTATGTTTAAATGATGTCTTATGCTGTATAGTAATGCTAGTAATTAATCATGACTAAGTGATGATAAAAAATTAATACATACCACTGGCGTACTGCTTTAATTTCACGAGTGTATCAGTACTCATTGGCTTACTGCTTTCAAGCATCAAATAATCCAGTACACTGAGAAAGAAGCATTCCTTGCTTTTTTCGATGTGGACGAATTTCGTTTTCATGTATGCAAGTGTTTCCTAGTCTCTGATTTCTCTGTCTTTTTCAAAAGAGTTGATGCCATTAAATTCAGAAAGTTTTGCCTTTTCTGATACTGGAGAGACCAAGCTTAAGTCCTTTGATTTACTATATATTATCCCTGGGTTCCGTTTTCTACTTCGTTCCCTTTTACAATTTGTTAGCGCATATGCATATGATCATTAGAGTATGAAGTCGAGAACATTGGACGGTGAGTTCAGGACTTAAAACTTGTTGATTGAACCTTAGCTTTTACTCCCTCGTGTTCAAAATAAGTGATATTTTTGTCTTTTTTTTATAGTCCAAAATAAGTGATGATTTTTCAGATTTTAAGAATTAATTAATTATTTTGTTTCTAGATTTCCTTAGAATAAATAGTGTTGGAATATGTGTTAGGAGTATTTATGTGAGATAGTAAAGGTTAATATGGTCAATTCCATTGCTAATTAATGTTAAAAGGTGGATTTCTTAATATGCATGAAAATTTAAAAATTACTTATTTTGAACCGAAGGGAGTAATGTTTTTACACTAAATTCATGTACTTTTACGGGTTCAGAATTTAGTATATGTGTGAAATTTAGTATTTCATCCATCATATATCTATGTTTTGTTTATGTCGAAAATAATTTGAGGTCGGTTAAACTCATAGAACAAAAACTCCATCCGCATTGATGATAAATGTGACTCTTAATTTGTGAGTTAGCATGCATGCAGCTGTGACGGCTTCCATTGTTTTTCCTCAAGAGTGTCCTTAAGTGATGAAGTTTGTTCTAGTAATAGAGCTAACTGATTTTGATTTTGTGGTGGGGAAGAAGCAAATTTCCAATTAGGATTTGAAATTTTTGATATGTCCATCCCTCAAATGGTACATATATGGGTGGAAAACAAACTGATAGTTGGAGCTGAAGAGGAAATAAGCATGCCAAGGAAGCTGCTTAGAAAGTTGCTCACAACGTTTTAAGTGTACGTCTCATATTGCCCATCATTAGTAATTCCTCCGCTCCAAAATAAATGATTTTTTGGATGTTTTCATACATATTAAGAAAGTCACCTTTTAGCATTAATTAGCAATAGAATTGATCATTTTAATCTTACTTTCTCACATAAACACTCGTAACACATATTCCAACACTATTTACTCTAAGGACAATGTATGAAAAAAATCATTAAATTATTCTTGAAATCCGAAAAAATAACTTATTTTGGATCACAAAAAAAAAGCTTAAAAAATCATTTATTTTGGACTGGAGGGAGGTAATAGCACGATTGTACTCATGACTGCTCATCATTGCCTGCCTTATGACTCGCTATTGTCAATCGCTTTTGCTCTTTTACACTACATGCATGTTTCTTTTGTTTAATTTCCTATGCAACTGCGCATGCGCTGAAAAAATAACATTTGTACAATTATCAAATTTTTTTTGGTAAGTTTTAGTTTAATCTCTGATGAACATTATTTCGGCGACTATTAAGAATGGTAACTAATTTGTTATTTGTTTCATTATATAATTTAAATCTATCTTGTTTTACCTGTAACACAAAAAGTTTATTGAAATGAGCCGATTTAATGGCTCATGATCTTAATTTGTTCATATGATGATATATGTCTATGTTTAACATTGGTAAATATACCTTCTTATACACTATATGTCTTGAATATCTCATCCACAAGGTATAGTTATGATATCTAGGTAATGATTGAAATCTCACTAGTTGCATACGGTCGTTCATTTAGTATTGACACCACCCCTCCCTTCAAAAAAAGAAGAAAAAGAATGAGAGAGGCACAAGTGCGATTTGGAAGTGAAACGATTTTTCTTATCACGGATTTTTTAAATTTTTTAAAAAGTATAAAGTATAAATAGGGATAGATCTACAACTAGAACTACTCCTACTTTGAATTTTATGAAGACGCAGTGAGTAGGGGTGTTCAAACTGAACCGAAAAACCGCATCAAACCGAAAAATCAAACCAAGCCGATTAAAATTCGATTAGGTTTGGTTTGACTTAATTTGGTATTGAGTAAAAAAACTCGAACCGAACCAACATATAAATATATAAATTTTATATGTGTTTTTAAGAGTTTATAGTGATTTCTTTTTAGAAAATGTAAAACTATCTGGGATCTTCTCATGTATTAACCCTAAAAGCGTAAATTAACAAAAAATTATTGTTAGACGACTAAGAAAATAACTATCAGGTGTTGATAAAAAAATTCTCCCATTAGAATATTTTAATAGATCATATGTTTGTCAATTTTTTCTATATTTACTAAACATATATTCACTTATCAAAGTTTTATCTATAATTTTAACAAAGTAAGTTGAAATAATATTTATGTAATAAAAAAAACTCAAAAACTCGAAAAACCCGACAAAACCAAACAAATTCAAACCGATATAGTTGGTTTGATTTAATTTTGATAAAAATCGAATCAACCCGGTCCATATACATACCTAACGGTCAGCATTGGAATGAAATGTTTAAAAAGATATATATATATATATATATATATATATATATATATATATATATATATATATATATATATATATATATATATATATATATATATATATATATATATATATATATATATATATATATATATATATATATATATATAACCGAGTAAACCGTGTTAGTAGTTGGTAATTAAGTTATTTTTGCAATATAAAAATTGTAAATAGGAGTAGTAATATTTTGTACCAAATATTTTGATGCATTTGATTTACATATTTTATTTCGAAAAGCATTTTTCTTTCTGAAACAAAAGATTTAGTACATGCACTACTAAAAAGGGAGAAAACAATATATTAAGTGGAAAATATTTTTTTTGATAAATAACTCAATATTTAATCAAGTGCATCATTCATTTGGGTGCCAACAGTAATATTATCTCACAACCCAAAACATATTTTTCTTTTTTAAAAATTGACGACTAGCAAACTCAGCAAGTAGAAGAATGTTATCCATTAATTATTATTCCTATCGTCCTAGATGAAGATTGAAGACTGTCCAACCTCTGTTTGTTAGTGTATGTACGTTTTCTTTCTGTGGGCATAAGCAAATTGCCAGGCACTGCAAAATGATATAATTATCCAACTTCAAGTAACAACGTCTAAAATTCAGATATACAGACGAACTTAAAGGGACAAGGCTACAGAGCCAACGCAAAAAACAATCTTTTCTGGTGTAATTTGGTGGACGAAACATCATTCTCGATTCAGCTCAGGTTTTGTGGTACGTTGAGCCAGAATTTCATGATGTTAAAATACTTTTTCAGGATTTAAAGTCGTAAAACAACAAATGTAAGAGGCATAAAAATGTCATCATTTAATCATGAAAAGGCTGCTATAATTCTCCTTAATTATTACCACGAATGATGATGGTGGTCACTTGACAGAAACATTTCATTTGTCTCTTACCAAACTACTACAATGGGGAAAATAACGTTACCTTCATTTTGGAAAAATAACATCCCTGACATTATTAATGAATACACATTTGATAGCTCTATGCGCCACCATTTGGTCAAAAATTAGTCTTGTTTTTTTCCTTGAACCACCAGGAGAGCAGAAAAAATTTATTGAACAGTAGTGATCTTTGTTTTGAATTTTTGATATAATTAACAATCAAACTGTAACTTGTTGCTTATATAATTAACTTTGTTTTGAACACTAGTGATCTTTATATAATGTTTTACATCTCGATATGTTCATGATAGCAGATGGATACTTCGTTGATTAATGCCGAAAAGTTATTATAACAACTTAGGTTAAGGCAAACTTTTGAAGTGATTAATCATTGATTGCACCTCTACCGGTTTCTCTCTTCAGTTTTTGAAGCAAAGTAATTCAAAACTATATATCTCCAACTATCTTCATTCATAAACTTCATGTTCCAACAGATTCTGGATTCTGAAAATAGGCACTCCTCCTTCACTTCCAATTTAGATAGGCAATATATAACAAAAGAAAAACTACTAGCTAGCTACTTAGTCTCTGAAATAAAGCAACTATAGATACATCTGAATTTACTGATCTCGCTAGACTTGTACAAGATTTAAATTACTATTGTACATATATTTATATATATGGGCGGTCGATTGGAAACAGCCTCCCTGCTCTATCGGGCAGGGGTAAGGCCTGCATACATATTACCCTCCCAGACCCCACCCTGTGGGACTATACTGGATAGTTGTTGTTGTTGTTGTTATATATATATATGGGCGGATCTACATATAAAAATTGGGTGCTCGAGCACCCATTAACCCCGACTCCGAACACATATAATTATATAGGGAATTTAAGAAAAGGGATATAATAAAACAGCAAGCACCTATATAACAAAAGGCTTGGTGGGTACTTTGGTTATGATGTGTGTTGAAGGGCTCAAAAAGTCTATGCTTGAGAGATATCTCACACTCCTAGCTTTTTCCTCCATTTATCTAGCACTAACTTTTTTTTGCTCCAATTATTAGGTCATCTATTTTGCTTTTTAAGTTTTTACCAGCAACTTTTGTTTATCAAATACTACTACTTTTATTCATTTGGATCTAACTTTGTTTTACTTTTTTTTTTAACTTTTCTTTTGTTACTTTATCTAATTCAACATAGTAAAGAAAGAAAAGAATATGCGCTTTTACAAGCCAAGGATTCCTCCAGAACCGTAAATTGTGTTACTCATCACATTTTTACAACGTCGTTCATATTGGTATTATAGTTTTCTCATTAATTTTTTTTATCTTCATATCTAAATAGTTGCATACTTATACGATGTATTAGTAGTAATTTTACGTCAAAAAAAGTTAAGCACCCACGAACTCAAAATCCTGGATCCTATATATAATATAATATATATATATATATATATATATATATATATATATAATACATTCTCACATGTCAATCTTGTTAGGTATGCTACTAGGTAGAGTAGTTAACACTACAAGATGGACTGATTATAATGTCATGCTCGGTTACAGTGGATTAGTATTAGGTACTAACTACCATTGTGTTGCTCAAGCATAACTTCTGTATTCTTCATTTTCCATGTAAAAGGTCAAAGGACAATTATACAAGGAGCTTAGAATATCTTGCCGATATTCTTGCCACCATTTCTTCATGAAGGTACTCTGAGGATGGAAAATCTCAGTGGATACTGAGTAGCTCTTTATTAAACTCATTACATATTCCCCAAAATTAACCAAATTCCTCCTTGAATTTTCCTTCTCTTCTGAACTCCCTTCTCTCAATCCTTTGGAAGTTATAATAGCCTCCTCCACATATGCCCAGAAGCAAGAATCCTCAGTGAGGCTAACTGCTTTCCTTCTGTCATTATCAATTCCACCTATTCTGTCTTCATTCATCCATTTCTCCAACAGTTTATAGTGCTCCGATCTTCCAAGATTTAAATAATCTCTATTCCCTTTCATGTAATATTCAGCTATCTCAAGTGGTTCAACCATCCTTCTATAGTTCGTTCCTCCATATAGCCAGCGAGTACGAAAAGCTGCCTCCTCTTGTTGTGGCAGTTTCTCCATTTCTGCAACCTTTCTTTTCCAGTACTTTGTGAGGATTCTGTGGCGCTTGACAATTTCTTCTCTGCTTTTGACCACATCCCTACTTCCCGACCCTCTCTCTTTGAAACATATGTAGTAGCCTCCTTCATTCAATGTGGCCTTCTTGTACCACTCTAGATAAGCCATATCTACTTTTATTTTGCTTAGCTTCTTGCCAGGATCAAATGCATTTATCTTCTTCGCGAAAAATGCTTTCACCCTTTCCTCCATGTTCCTAAGAAAGCTCATGTTACTTGTTTGCTGCTATGATAAATATATACATATAAAAGTTAGAAAAAGGAAAATACAGGTTTAAAAACAAGTTCCGGTCACTTTTATGAATATTATCACTATCTTGTTTTACCTGCCCACCAATTCCAATTGCTTCTAGCTGTAGAATGAAGCCTGCTTGAAGTTGATTCACTCCAAAGTCACTCAGCTGAGAAGTTCCCTTACAGATTACTCTACGCTTGAGGCACTCCAGAATCGGCCCATAATTGAAAATCAAGAAACCGCTGTCCTGTTGTTGACTATTTGAGTTCATTGCCATCATAAGATCCAAAACTGATTCAGGTTCCTCAAAACAAGAGCAGTCTGAATCTGAACACAGCAGAAATGTACCAAATGGCTTGTAAACACAAGACTGAGGAATAGAACCAGAAAAGCCATTAGTTGGTGAGATTAAAAATCTGGGGATTGGATCTTGATTTGAGGCTACATGCAAAAAGCTTGAATTCCATGACGGACGTTCTGATATGGCTTGTTGGAGGCCCCTGTCACCAAGAAAGGGCGAACCAAAAGTGATGCAAGTGGGACGCTTATTACTGTCCTTTGGAGAAATGTTTTCAAGTAGCCAGAGAGTGAAGAGAGATGCCACGGAACCTCCCAAGGAATGTCCAGTGATTATTAGCGGACTGAAACTTCCCAACTGCACTCAATCAGAATGAATAAAATATTATCAACCTTAATTTCTAGGCGCTGATAGTGTAAAAGTAAATTTTACTTGCAAGAAAAATCTGTTATAAAATCTTTAGGATAAGCAGTAATCTGTAACCTGGTAATGGTAACTAACCTACCATCACAAGTTAAACTACACTACACAATCAGTATATATAACTTAAATCCATATATGAATAAGTAACACCTAAATAATCAAAGCTTCAGAAGGAAGTGTTACTTTGTCTAATAATAGAGTTTCAAGCTTTCTATTTTATCATACTTCCAGCATTACTCTTCTAACATGGAGTCAAAATGTTGGAGAGATTTTCTTTTTCTGTGTGTTAAAGAAATAATAGCACAGCAATGACAGAGTTTATATGTGAACTAATACAAATGAACAAAGACACCAGTTAGGAGAGTTGTTCTTTAGCAGTTAGTACCAGAATCTAACCAATCTAAAGACACCAGAATAGATGTAGGACTCAGCAGCATAGTGTAATGAAACCACATAATGCTTCTTTCTAAACTTCTAGCTCTCTCTATTCTTGGAGATATTATGGTCAACAGGTTAAGAATTCCCATGGCTTAGTGAATACGACATAATACAGGACGAGATATACATTGATAATATAAAAGACGCTGTCAGGCAGGGGGACCTAGAGCATAGAAATTAAGAAATTCACTAAATATTTATAAATATCTAACTGTGAACCCAGTTATTACTGCATGTTAATCTAAAATTACGGTAGGAACTCATAAGTCGCCTCTACTATCAGGTCATTCTAGAAAATAATTCCAGGTATTGATAATAATAACAACAACAACAACTACCCAGTATAGTCCCACAAAGTGGGGTTTGGGAGGGTAATACATACACAGGCCTTACCCCTACCCGAAAGGGCAGAGAGGTTGTTTACAATCGACCCTCGACTTAGGAGAGATTGAAAAAGGAAAGGAAAAAGAAAAACAAAAGTGAATCCAGCAAAAATCGCATAAATAATTATCTAAATATAAAACCATAAATTAAATGGCATGCAATAATATTGACTGGGGCACAATATAATACGCACGTCATCTATTGAGAGCCCTACCAAAACCCCATCTAGCCCCGGAAATGAAGTACCCAGAGTTGTAGAAACCACTATCCTACCACTCTGATACTAGAAATCTAGACTTTGCAAATAACAATAACCTAAAAATTAAGGCAAGCAGCCTCTATACATGTTAAATCATACTGATATAGCACACAGTAGAGAAAGCTAAAGAGGAAATCACAAGGTAAAAAAATACCTGTAGTTTGAGGGCAGAGAGCTGATTGAGTAATGAGGCAAAAAGGGCTATTGACCCTTTGTGAAGTGAGAAATGAGGGTTGAGCTTAGTAGAAATGAAATCAAAATCAATTTGGGAAGCTTTAAGATCTTCTGAAGAGACCATTTCTGTCTGAAGATGATGAACAGTAGAACAAGTAGGGGAGGATACAAAAGCAACAATAGCACCATTTGTATTATATGGGTAATAAACTTTAAACACAATTGGAGCTGGGTTTGTTGGATTATTCAAATAAGCATAATTAAGAAGGTCATAAATTGTAGCCCAAGAATCATGCAGTAGATCTGAGCTCACCACCAAATTTGCCAATTCTTGGCCACTACTAAACCTGTGGAACAACAAGAATTAATTAATGAAAAGTTTTTGGTCATGTAAAATCTTGAACAATAAAGCAAAAAAGCTTTGAACTTTTTTGAGTATATGCAATTAAAAAGAAAAAGTAGCTACACTCACAAGGAATCCAGACTCATATTCTTGGCATTTAATTTGGAGTAAGTTGAAGAACCCCAAAAGGCCTAGTATCTAAATTTAAAGCATAGTAGTAGAAAATGAAGTTAGTACTGTACAAGGTTGACTTAAAGAGAAAAAAATGAGAAAGGACGAAGTTGTTGTTGCTATACACAGACAAGGACAAAGAAGGAAAGGACCCAGAAATACAATGAAACAAAGTGGTTTTAATTCCAGTGTCCAAGTCTAGTTGAAGTAGCAGCGTCATAATCAGTTAAATTTCGGAGACACTTCCTGCTAAACTATTGCTTAGCAAAGTTGAAAAAGTCCTTTAACTTGTTAAACTAATGCTTATTGTACTAAATTTATAGTATGTGAATATGATAATTTAAGAGCGTGTTAATTATGAGAGGGGGTTGGTGGGAGGAAGATGATTCCATGGTTTCAATAAGAGTGTTGTTTATTCAGTTTTATGCATTGACTCTATCCCAATAAACACACACACACACACACACACACACAAATATATATATATATATATATAAAGTTAAACAAACTTCTTCGCCAGGAATAATCTTTCTTTTGTGTGTATCTATTATATGTCTCTTTTGTTATTCTAGTATCTATTATATCTAAATCTTGGTGCTTTATTGGACATTTCCTGCCCCTATAAGCTATGTGAAAATTTATCCATTTTTTTTAAGTAGTACTATTATTATTTGAAGAATCAACGAGATCTTTTGTTGATCATATTTTTAAAATTATTAACTATTTCTGAATTATATTACCCTGTACGTGTCTTCTTCTTTTTTCTGGTTTAATACGTGCTTTTGAAATTCATAAATTTTGTTTTAAAAATATGGAAATCTTATATTTCCACACCAAAAATTAAATAATTTGACTTTTATCCTCGATATCTCGCCACATCAAATGGAGCTCGGAAGCAATTGAAAATTTGACAAAGAACGAAATAAGAGAAGAGAGACATGTAAGATTTAAAATACTACTAATAAAATTTTGAAATATAGAATTAGCAGAGCAACTTGGATTATTGCTCGTTTATAACTTTGTGCTATCCTGAAAAATATTTAATTTTCAACATGTATGGTGTTCTCTGTCTAACATCCATCAAATAATTGATTTAGGAGAATCATTTAAAATATTCTTTTTGAAAGGAGAGAGTAGTTGCATAGTCATGGTAGTTTCAGTTATAAAGTCAGGTACCGGAACTATACTAATTGTAACATAACGTAGAATTTTCTTTCTTCTTCTAGTTATCAACGTCGTCAAGATTGTCAGAATGTCAAAAGTTTGATGAGTATTTGGAAAATCCATATGTTACGTGCCATATTTCGAAGAAATTACCTGCGAAGAATAGGCCCCAAAATAGCTAACATATGACAGATATATTTGTTTACACACACGAAATTTTATACCAGATTATAAATGCCATGATTAAGTGACGAAATATAATACTACATATTAATTGATCATGATTAGTGATAAAATGCTTATGAAAAACACATGTCATGACTTCATTAGTTTGCCACAAGCACCAGTAAGTTAATTCAACTAACTATAATATACCATAACTAAGAATTCATCGCTTTATAAAGATTTTCGTGTTGATTGATCATGGTCCTGAATGAGTTGAAAGGGTACTCATAGAATACTTAAAAACCATATACTACAGTAATTGACAGAAACAAGGCAGACACTGTAACAGTCTTACGAATTGCGAAGCTCTGAACCTCAAACGACTCGAGAGATTGAAGTCATAGATATACTTATAGAATGCAAAAAGAGCTACCAACGATGGTACGTTGGGTCATTTGGTTAATAGCCTTGCCCCTGCGTGCAATTTTTGGGTAGGACACAAACGATGAATTGCAAATTATCTGTGAACAAGCTCATCCAAACATCACTATATTCGAAAATGAATTAATAGTTCTCTAACATGATAACCTCATCCTATCTTCGTATGAGAGCACAGGTCTCAAGTTTGTCGCTAAGACAAAATAACAACAACAACAACGACAACAACAACAACCCAATATATTCCCACAAGTGAGGTCTGGAGAGTGTAATATGTATGCAGACCTTACCCCTACCCCGAGAGGCAGAAAGGCTATTTCTAGATGACTCTCGGCTCAAGAAAGAAATAGGTGACAAAAACAAGTGGCGATATCAAAGATGATTGATAAGAAAAGATTCATAAAGCCGATTCCAATTAATTTTGAATAGTTGATTGATTAATAACTTATAAACTACAGTAGTTACATCCAATTACACAGTTGCTCACTCCAGTATCCATGTTTATGCGGTTTAAGAGTAACCCTAAATAATCCATCAACTGGATAGTTACGAAACCAGGATGATGGATTCGTATTACTTCAGTTTGCACAATGTTAAGCAGCAGAGTAGTTGGTTAGTGTAAAGCTCCGAACATAAGTTAGCTAATCCCAGATACACAATTAGGTTACATGCAACAACATCCAGATCATATATATCTGGAAGGAGAAGTAAACTGTTCAGGGCCCTCCAAAATCCCAAAAGCTTCATGACTTCACAGTATGACCTACTTCATGTCACATTCCACTTGAGTTTCACCATCTGCAAAAGCATCCTGTTTAACACTTTTTCTCACATGACAAAAAAGGAGAGAAAGGAAAGGAGCTTAGGAATGGCCTTACTCTTAAGATACACTGCTAGATTTGCCTGGGCATCAGCTTCAGTGTTGAATTCCTACGGTAATAAAACAAGTACACCTCAGAGAGAATGAAATGTGGGTATAACAATAACCTGAAGAAACTTTTTTATGCAGACTACGAATAAACGTGGTGACTCTCACGTCGAGCAATGCAAAAGGCAAAAGGCAAAAGGCAAATGCTATGCTTAGGGTGCATGCATTCACATCCACAAACAGATCAACGGAATCATTTTCAAACGGTAGAATAGCACGATAAAAGAAAACGTTTATTGGATAAATCGAACACGACCTCCTAGTACCAACTGCTTGCACCTCTTTAATTTCAGTCCTTTTCAGCAGATTATACCACTCATTAGTTCAGAAACATCATGCATCACATATCCAAGTCCTCAGCACATCACATTTCCACTAAACCCACTCTTTTCAAGCAAGAAGCTTAGAATTAGTAAATATAGCAAGAGTCGTCCATACTCTTTCTATATGGCTGATCTGGAAAGACATAAACTGATCTTTAAGCTCTTTGACGATCTTGCACAGTTCCGCCATGTTTTGGTTTTTACATTTCCAGATTCCCTGACTCTGTTCCATGATAAAATTAGAGAAGTATACGTAATTGGTGACGGCCGATCATGACCAACAAGTAGATCTAGTTAAAACATAAACAGCAATGAACTGGGAAATAAATACAATCCAAGTGAAAAAAATAAGGCATGGTGAAGAATAGCTTCAGTTTCAAACATGTTACAGTTAATCTCTTCAGCTTTTCTTGCGAAGTCCTGTTACAGTTAATCATTTACGATGCAGTATTATAAGAATATTCAGACTAGAATAACAACAATAATAGAGAAAGCTTCTTAAACTAACTGTAAAACTACATTCTCTTTTCCCGCTTTCATATTAGGGAGTCATCGCAAAACAATGTGACCCACAGTGCTCCGCTGAAGCAGCTCATTCTTTCACTTCATTTTCTCGTGTTGTCCTGTTGGTGATTATCTTTGTTCCGAGTGGTTTATTTTCTTCTTTACCTGACAACATAAGTTTTAAATGCATTTTCCAACGTTCATAAGAGACCAACTTCATACTTTATAGGTTACCTTGAGACTTCATGAACAAGATTTCTCATTGCACTTGGCTCCTTATTGTATTTTCACGTAATTCTAAAACCAAGTACCTTTTACTAGCCTTTTAGCCTTAAAACAGTTAATTGTCTTCGCCTTAGAAAGGATAAAATCGCATGAACAGTTACTAAGCCGTTGTCAGCAATATTTTAAAGAAAGTTTATATCAAAAAGGAGCACGCTATATATATACAGATGGATTCACAGCTAAGGTCTTTCATCAGATAGTAGGGGTATCCACCCTTGTGGCCATGTTCTATTTGGAGGAATAAAAAAAGTTAGTCCTTCAAAGAGATGTAGAAGAAAGAGAAACGCGACCTGCATGCAGACAAGTTTTGAGTCTCCTTGAACTCGTATGTGTTTAAAACCTTTTTCAAGCGCATATTTCAGGCCTAAGATTACTCCTCTGTATTCAGCAACATTATTAGTAGCAACACCTAAACCTTCACGCAGCCGGAAAACCTAGTAAAAAGAGAATTATAAGCCGAAAAACTGTAAATTTGTAATGAGAAAGTGATGTCTTTGAAATAGAAAAGGGAGCATACCATACTTCCATCTGCAGCTCGCAGAACAGCCCCTGCACCAGCTAGTCCAGGGTTTCCCTTTGAAGCACCATCAAACTCAAGAATGCATGTAAGCTGCATGTCGGGGAACTGATGCTATCAGTTAAAGAGGTATTCTAAGAAGCTTTATCAAATCACATAAAGATATTTAACACGTACAAGAACATGGATGTTCATATCATTAAGAGTAAGACAATTTACACAACTCCTTTTGGCAACAAGGAAAATTGATTTATTACCTTATCCATATCTTTAGAAGATAATGCTCTGTCGTTTGGAACTTAAGCGCAAATAGGATTTACTCACTTTCAAAGCTGAAAATTTATATAATGTAGCTTATAACAGAAGACCAACGAAAATATTTGTTTTAAAAAAAGGAGTTCCTCGAAGTGGAGTTCTACACGCGAATCATGTGATTGTGCTGCAATGAAGGATATATTCAACCAAAAGTTATTACTAGTACCGGAAATGTCTGTAAACAATCTTCAACTTTTGAAGTTGCGATCAGTTTCCTGGTAAATTCTTGCCTATTTTTTCCTTGAATGCAGACATAGGACTACTTGGTAAGTGAATATGCCCCTAACAAAAGTACCTTGCACATTCCGGGTTTGAGGGCAGTCACGAAAAATGGGGATAAAATACTTTGTAATCCCGGAAAGTAGAAGAACGTTATACTGGGGCAAGGGAGTTGGATTAGCATCCGAGTATATAATCCCTTTGGATAATAGCCAGAAACAACCAAGTGAGCTTTTCCTTCTCGAATTTTTTTCCCTTCGCCCTTCCTCCCCAACAGCCAGAGATCATCTATCCTCCTCTCACCCTAACCATCCTCCACTAACTCCCTGATCCCACACATGGTTTCATCTTCCCCATTTCTAGTGGATGTCAATGAAATTATCTCCTCTTCATCCCAGCTAGTCTGCTGCTCGCTTCCCCATTGTGATATGTTTCTCCCCAACCCGATACTCCCCTCCACCTTAATCAGTTCCACTTTTGCTGCATACACCTCCTACAGTGTAATCTTCCCCCTAATCCCTCCTTGTGGTAGTATAGTCCGCCCGCCCCTACCTCATGATGGAGGTTCTCTCTATCCCCCTCCCCACCCCAAAAAAAAAACCCTGCAATATTTTTCCCATTTTCTGGGTTTTTTCCCCTTTTTTAAGCTTCCTATTATGTTTTTTTAATAAGGTAAGTTTCCTATTATGTTTCCTCCTCGTATGCTGTACATTCTTCTCTCTCGCAATTGTTGTACATTATTTACATGGAGAAAAGTTGTCTCGATAGATTTCGCTAAGAACAATAATACAATAGAATCACAAAATTCATATATGCAATAGCAACTAATTGGAAGATTAACATTTAGATGTTGTTACACACTTACACTTACATTAGTGGAAGCTCCCCTGTTTAACGAATGGTTATGGATAGGGGTGGCAATTTGAGCCCAAACCCATCTAACCCGCCCAACTAGCCCATAGATTAATGAGTTGGGCTACAACCATTTTAGCTCATGAGTCAATTTGGGTTGAGCCCAAGTTAACCCATTATTTTTTATAGCCCATTCTGACCCATTTAACAGCTCAAATACAACCCATGAAACTCACCCCAAACAAAGTATCTCAACCTAACTTATCTAAAAATTTACTTAGTTGCTCCAATTTTTTTTATTGTTTGTATTTTTAATTTCCTGTTCTTTTGTTTTTCTACGCCACTCACTCACCTACCCCACCCCATCCCACCTCACGCCATGCACCCCCACCCCGCGCAAAACCCTTATAAAAGATTCAATTTTTTGTTGTATTTTTAATTTTCAATTTATTTTATTTTCTACATCACCCACCCTACCCCAACCCTCCCCCCAATACCCTTACTCCCAACCTACCACAGTGCAAACCCCTTAAATTTTATTTTATTTTTATTTTTATTTTTAGATTTCTATTTGTTTTTCAGTTTTTATGCCATCCAATCCATCCCACCCCACCCCACCCCACCCCACCCCACCATACCCCCACCTAAACCCCCCCCACCCCGGGGCAAAACCCCTAAAAAATTTACTTTTTAGTTTTATTTTTAAATTTTTATGTTTTATTTTTTAATTTCTATGTTTTATTTTTCAATTTTTCTACCACCCCACCATACTCCCTACCCCTAGCCCCTACCCCTACCCCTACCCCTACCCGCCACGCAAAATCCCTAAAAAATTTATTTTTTTATTGTATTTTTAATTTTCTATTATTTTATTTTTCTACACCCCCTACCCCTACCCCTCCCATGCCCCCCTCCTCCTCCCACCCCTCACCCCGAGGGCAAACTCCCTAAAAAAAAATTATGGAAGATGAGCATGATTCTAAAATATGGGTCATGTTGGGCGGGTTGGGTTATGACCCATTGTTTAGCCCATCTTGACCCAGCCCATCTTAACCCAAATTCACTTTGGGCTGGGTTGGGCAATGACACATTTATTGACTAACCCATCTTGACCTGCCCAAATTCAGCCCAACCCGCCCATTTGCCACCCCTACTTATGGACATGTATGTCAGATTTGAGACAAATGTGATTCAGAGAAACTCAACTTTGAAGATTCCCTAATTTATTTTAGAAAGCAATCTATTGGTGGATTGAAATTGATTGGTATATAACGGAATAGATTCAGTACATATTTTTCAACCCAACTAGTTTCGAATATTTGATTGATTAAAAGATTGAAATATATCTTATGGTACTGACCATTTCTTTGTGGTGCTAAATTTCTCACCCAAAAAGAAAAATTGCTGAATTCGTGGGGTGAAGTTGAATGGTTACTACCAAGGGTTCTGGTGTGATAAACATGATCTCTCCACCCTTAACAGAAGGTCTCGGACTCAAGCCTTGAGAATGAAAAAAATCTTAGTAAAAACTGCTTCACTTTTTAATGGCCCTTAATGGAGGGAGTACCCTTACAAAAAAAAAAGGCAATAGGAATATCAAACTTTAGCCAATGTCATTATCGGACTCAATACCTTGACCTAGTTCTAGACCAAATACTTGACAGGACATGAACAGATTATAGACACTTTTCTGGTGATTAAACTGATGTACAAAATGTTAGACAGGATTATCAAAATGACACCTTCTTAATAATTGGGCATACCAAATGATTCGTTAAGACTTCCTAATTCCCTGTTGTTCATTCATTGACAAATTCAGACATAAAGGGAACTCTATCTGATTTATTATTTAAGGAGTTAACCTCCAGGCCAAATACTCATCCATAAGCATCTATTCTCCTCACATACTGTCATTGAATTGTCTCACTTCCCCATTAAAATTCAAAGACAAACATAACCTCCATCATCCAAGAAGAACTAGATATTTTAGTAATTGCAACTGAGGCTATGCCATAATCAATAGCCTATCAACAATTAATGGGACTCAGAAAAAGAGCTGGCAGGAAGTAGTAACAAGACAATGTTTATGTAATTTCATTAGTAGCTGTGACAGAAAGGTTTCTCTATTTCAGACAACACCACCATTTTACAAGAATATAGGGAAAGCATGGCAGAAGAGTACCCTGAATAAATGGAACATGCCATGGGTAACCAAGCAGTCCTCAAAGCCAATATTTCATGGATTCACTTGACATATTGAACAAATACTAAAAACCTTAATCTACGTTAAAAAGAAATTGTACATTGAAACCAGAAAAGATGTAGCTACAAAAATAATTGGCTATAAAATGAAACTTACACAATAAGTAGATATCGGGGGATCTTCAAGGAAATTGTCTAATTTGACATGCTTTTGTTGAGTAGCAGCTGAAAAAGAAGCTGATGGAACCACAGCTAACTGAATGAAAGACAGCATACTTTAACCTCTTTGAAACAAAAAAATATCAAGTAAACTTCCACACAAAACACATAGAATCTTCATGTATTCAATCTATCTAACTGATAAAAACAACTTTGTTTCCATCACACAAGGTATTCAGAGACATTAACCACGAGCATCACTGCACTTATCTGGCTTAAATTCTTCAACAGCTAAAGCCTTTTTCTTATAATATAGTAGTCTAAAGGTTTTACTTTTATACCAAAAATTGGAGGAATCACAAAATTTTCATTAGCCCAGGCCCCGATAAACTAGAACTTCCTTATAGCATGTATGAGAATTGAGTTCTGATGATATCAAAAACTCATTATCAGACTAAAAGCAACTAATGCTAACTATAAAGTTGTTACAAGATGCTCTTCAGGCTGCAGACAAATTTAAGTGAGCATTTCCCATTCTGCTGGGTATAAACGTCATTCTAGACCTCTCAGTGGACCATCTCAAATGCATTTCACTAAAACGCAACAGCTAGAGAATACACATGTGAATCTAATTATCGCCAGCCCATCCTACCACAAGCATTATAAAGTGAACAATATGAAATACCTTTTAGATGACAGAAGCTAGGTGACTAGTAGCCCGTTTGGCCAAGCTGCAAAATAAGATTATTTTGAAAGTGTTTTTCTCAAAAGTACTTTTGGTGAGAAGGAGTTAGTGTTTAACTAATTAATTTGAAAAGCACTTCTGAGCAGCAATTAGTGTTTAGCCAAGCTTTAAAAAACTACTTCGAAGTTGTATTTTTCTTGGCCAAGCTTTTAAAAACTGCTTCTAATTGTATTTTTCTCAAAAGTGCTTTTGGAGAGAAGCTACTTCTTTCTACTTCTCCTCAAAGAGCACTTATTTTTCTTCCAAAAGCTTGGCCTAACACTTCAACTATGAAAAAAAAGAGCTTCTAGGATTGGAGAAGCTTGTCAAACAGGATATGGATCTTAAAAGATAAAGCTGTTGTGAAATTCAGTTCAATGAAGTATTTCCCGAACAATAAGCAAAAGAGTAGCCTGGACAGACAATTCAAGATCTTACCTGCATACTCTTTTCCTGATAATTCTTCCCAATAGGTTTATCTTTGGAAGAACCTGGTTGCTACAAAATAAGAAGATTCATAATTTCAGCTGCATGACATGATAATTGATTTAAATTGTAGCAGTAACAGGACAAGTAGATACTTTCTGCAAATACAAGATCCATAATACACCAAATATAGCTAAAACAAACCAAAAGACCTGATGCATCCAAACAAGTGTTTAATATATAAAAGCCGCATTCTGTAAAAAATGTCATGACCATTTACTGGCCAAATAACATAGATTGTGGGATATAATTACGTGGTGTCAGTTGACAAAATAAGAAAAATTAACACCTCCATTAGTAATCGAACCTAATTTGATATTCATTCAAAGCCTAGGTATCGGAAACATATAGCTATAACCAGACTTTTATCAACTAAACATACTTGTAGAAAGGAAGATGTGAGGGAGGAATATACATCTTTAGCTGTAGAAAGCCAATAGTGTAATCGCTACCACTGGGTTGCCTTTTACATAGTTGAAACATCAAAACCACGCAGTTTGACCTAGCAGAAATGATAGGTAAAGATAATCTATGGCATCCTTGTTGAGACCTCAGATAGATTCTCGATTCATTCAATAAAGAAAAATGGTAAATAATCGCGCATCAGTTAAGGCCTACAGCACCCTAGAAATGTGTCTACACTCTACAGAATTACGTGAAAGGATAGATTACAAAACTAAGAACTGGCATCCAGATAGGTGGAATAGATAAGGCAAATATAGTATTGGTACAATCCATATTAACAAAAACTTAACCCAACCATCACCAGATAAATGAGAGACAACAATCATAAATAAGAATGAAGACATGAAAGTTGATACATGAACAACAAAATCAGAGAAGCAGTACACATCCTTTGAGTTATAAACTTATAATGATAAGGGATGATAATATATGCTGCCAACAAAAACTATTCAAGTGAGCAAGTGGGCATATAGCAGTCCAACATTACATAGTGAACTGGCAAAGGTAGTCAAATAACAGGCCAAGGATTATTTCTAACCCGAAAAGGACAGGGGACAAGTATGCCAAAAAGATCATCTCGGACGTCACTGGAATCAATAGAATACATTGCATTTTTAAGTCCATGTGAGGAAAGATACTCTTCGGATTCTTTAGCCAGGCGATACCCTTTAAAAACACTTATGACAGGTTCACCAACCTGAAATGGATAAAAATACCAAATGATATCGAACGAAAAAACATAAAAAGATAATATTTCGTGAGTAAACAATATGGGTTTGGGAGTATGGGGATCAATACATCTAATTTTAGGTGTGAACTAAGGTATTAAATGATTATATACATAATTAAAACCTTCATAAAAGTAGTATAAATCATACAAGTAATATCCTTCCATCAAAAACTTTATAAATCTGTTTTAAAATGTAGTCAAATATAAAATTGAATGACTTTAACAATAGTTGTGCATTTTTTCTGGGACAGGCGAAGTAGTAATAAAATAAAGAAATTGCACTCATGGATAAATATCACCAGAGATAACGGGATTTTAGCAATACTTGACATGTTCAAAGGCTGAGTGACTGGATTAACTGCAAAAGGTAGAAAAAAACTTACACAAGATCGGAGAAGCGCTTGTAGATCGCTCAAGCTCTTATAAACCCCTATAACGTCCCCCTTACGAACAACATAAAAAGCATCCTTTTCATCTCCCATTGAACCTTCAAATACAGGCCCCTTACTTCAATGTGCAAGTTACTCTACCACTCTATTGACAATATACAATCAAGTAAAAAAAACCATCAGCAAAGAACCATTTCACGACTGAATGAACAATATTTTACTTGTAGATTAGCTGTAAGTATGAACAAAATGGATGAATTTCAGCATAGCCAGATCAAATATTTTAAGCAGAGTACCACCCATCTCTACTAATTCGTGACAATACTTTCAAACTCAAAATGTAAAGTATAGAACTGAATTATTTAAAATATAGAAAGGCATCATTTTTTCTAGGACTGACTAAAAAGGAAAGAGTATATTAGAATTTTGGGACGGAAGGAGTAATTTTTTAAAAATGTTCAACTTATGGAGTATAATTTAAGGCGAAGACAGTGGATGGCTGCATCCGCCCCTGTAATTTACTACTCATAAATTATTCTTAATGATCATTCTATTCAGCAGACTGTAATAAAGAAAACCCTAGAGAATGGAGAAAGGTATTGAAAGCAAAAATGAAGTAGTGGAATCTTACTGAACAGAGAGCGGAGAATGATACTTAGGAGAACTCCGTGCCGAGTGGTAATGGAGGATCTTAAGGAATGGAAAAGAAGGGAATTTGTGTGTTGTACTTTTGGCTATCATAAGTGCACTTTCAGTTTTGGCAGTGAACTGTAACGTCGGAGGTGACTTGTCGAAACACGAAATACAGAATACCGGAGCTGTTTCTTTGGGCTTGTTGGCGGGAAAACTTTGTGGGCTCTCCAATTCGGATGGTTTTTCGGCCCATCGGACTTGTTCTAGTATGTGATTGCATCGTCGCAATCATTGTGTTTCAATTAAACTCTACTAAATTTTCTTTTTAAAATTTTTTAACGAAAACTCAAAGACTTTTCTTCGTCGCAATCAGTGTGTTTCAACTGATCAAATCGCTTCACAAACTTTATTCAGGAATAAATTTTGGATTTAAGATAAGTGTTATACTTTATTTTTTTCTTTTAAATTCTTGAAATTCTATAATATGATTTTAAATACAAGTAAAGACAATAATTTTTTATTATAACTCTAATAGAGTTTGTAAGAAATTACAATTATCCAAGTTCGTAAACAATTTATGTCTTACCAAAATAAAATTTATGTATGATTATGAGCACAAGAAGTGAAACCTCGTCCCATCGAATTTGCTTCATTCTCATTCCCTTAAGAGAGTGTGGTAGCAGCATGTGATAAGTTTGAAAGGAGATAAAATTATTACTGTAAAGGTATCAATGAATATGGACACGGACGAAGTTATAATCGTCATTATTGTGGTAATGAGAACAATAAGAATTCTCAAAATAATCTTCCACTATGTGAAAGTCATGTTAGTCGTCGATTTGACATGAGATTTTGTAAAGCACATACAAATAATTATGGTTCATTCATGATATAAATGTGACAACATGTGATTTATGAACATATTTATTCTTGGAAGAATATGAATATACTAGTGGTAATGAATATACCACACTCACATGTAGAAGGAGGTTTGAGATGAAATAAGAAAATCATTTCATTATTATTGCATGAATGGTCATTGATCACGTACTTATTGTGATTATATGAGAATGTTACGACAATATGATTATTTTATAGGACAAAAGTAATGGAAGCAATACATCTTGCCTATAATGATTTTGATTATGTCCATAGTGATATAACTTTTTCTTGAAAGAAATATGTGCAATTATTAATAAACACTAAGTTTATTATGATATGAATTTTTATATAAATAAATTTCTACTTTATTGTGGTGTTCTTTTATTTTTGTTATACAAACTAGAGAATTAAAATGGTAGTTTTTGACATACATATTAATCCATTACAAGTTGTAATAATAGAAAATGTTAAATCTTTCCTTTATTTATAGTGTCAATATAACTAACCGCTTTCGCGAATAAGTGTAAACTTGAAGTCTATCAATATTGGTAATTTATCCAGTTGGCATAATTGGTTTAGCCATGTTAATTTAAGTATGATGTGCAAAAATAAAAGAGAATTCACATGGGTAAAATTTTAAATAGCTAAAAAGTTTTTTACAAAATTCTCTTATAATGCTTGTTCTCATTAATTACTAGACCAACTAAAATTAGAATTGAAAATACCATTAAAATTCTCATTAATTTTAAAACATGTCTTTAAAAATACCATTTAACGTTTCTAAAACAGAATAACATAACTGAGGTTTGAATACATTGAAAGATATGCCATGACTGAACACAAGTATGAAATCAAACAGTAAAGAAAAAGTATCATTACCGACCCCCTAAGGGTTCAAACAGTTGGCGCTAAACCCAAATATGTCATTTAGTCCAAAGTATAATGATATCAAATAATTAGCTACCAAATATACATAAAATATTCATTCAGGATGAACTAAGTCACAATCTCTAATGATGCACGACCCCGCACTCATCATCTAGCATGTGTGTCACCTCAACATAGCACAACGCTGTGCAATCTGGGGTTTCATACTCTCTAAATAGCATTTAAAATCATTACTCACTTCAATCTGGTCCGAAGTTTAGCTCGCAATGCCTTTGCCCTTCGAATTGATCTCCGGATGCTCTGACTCTACCAAAATCAGAACATAACCATTAATTTATACTAAAAGGACGAAGCCCGCTTGAAAATAACTGAAAAACATAACAATTTCCAAAATTAGCGAAACCTGACACCCGTGCTCACATCTCGGAATTCGATAAAATTCACGTCATTAGATTCTTTATCTCCCCACGAGTTCATGCATATAGAAAGTTCCAAAATCCGACCAAAAATAGTCTTCCGAATCCTCAATCAACGGCCTAGGTTTCTAAGCCCTAGTTTTCTCACATTTACCTTTAGTTACAGCTCTAATCCATGCATTAATACCATATAATTGAGTTTTAAGTCCAAATATTCTTACCTCAATGAGTTCTCCTTGAATTCTCTCTTCAAAATCGCCCAAAGCTGTTAAATTCGTGTTAAAAAGTGAAAAAGCCCTTTGAAAATCGCGAAGGAAATAACTTATATGTATATCGTGACATTTCCGCATTTGCGTTCCCCACTTAAGTCTGCTTCTCCGCATCTACGATGACCCACCTGCATCTGCGCCATCACAGGTGCGGTCAATTTTCGCTTCTGCGGTTCCATCCAAATGCACCTCTGGCTGCTTCTACGGCCCATCTTTCGCATATGCGGCTAGGGGTGTTCATGGTTCGGTTTGGATCGGTTTTCCCCTAAAAAGAAACCAAATCAAGTAAGTCAATTTTTTAAATATTAGAACAAACCGAACCAATTAAGTCGGTTTTCTCTCGATTCGGTTTATGTCGGGTTTTGACGGGTTTTTTGAGGGGGTTTTGTTAGTTTTTTCTGAAATATAAGACATACACGACCAAACACATATTCCGGAGACCACATTTTTAATGTTACGCTATCAAATCAATTGCGTGTTGTGAAATCTATTATTTACCAAGATATATTGATAATAATTGAATCAAATAATGATAAACAATTTAAGGCTCAATTAAAAATATATTAATTTTAACACGAAATGGATTCTTACACTCAACAAAAGAATATTACCAATCAAACTAGAATGTAAAGGTAAAGAACTATACTAAAAGTGCAAACTATTAACATTTACAATTAAATTTTTGAAACTTTGTATAAAAATATACATATATATAGGTGTAATAATAAATTTAAAATAGTTTATCCTATAATAGGCTTGGTTCGGTATTTTATTAATTTTTTTCCGATTAAAATCAATACAAAATCAAATTTAATCGGTTCTTAAAATTCAAAACCAAAACCAAACCAAACCAAAAAAATATCAATTTTTTTGGTCAGTTTAGTTTGGTTTACGGTTTGGTTCGATTTTTAAAATTGGTACAAACACCCCTATATGCGGCACCGCACCAGCGGTCCACAATCCACAGATGCGGAAATACCAGAAACAGCACAATTTGCAGCTGCAACAATTCGTCAAACTCCCTGTCAACCATCTGAAATTACCCGGAGGCCCCTGGGGCCTCAACCAAAAGCACTAACCTATACCATAACCTTATTCAAACTTGTACCAATCTTCAAAATACCTCAACCAACATCAAAACCACCAAGACACATCGAATTCAAGCCTAAGGTTCTAAAATCTTCCACATTCCACTTTTGATAAAAAAGTATACCAAATCACGTCCGAATGACTTGAAATTTTGTACACACATCCCAAATGGCATAACAAAGCTACTGCAGCTTTCAGAATTCCATTCTGACCCCTATATCAAAATCTTGCATATCAACCGGAAATGCCAAAAATTAAAGTTTGCCAATTCAAACATAATTCTACTCCGGACCTCCAAATCACATTCCGATCATACTGCTAAGTCCCAAATCATCTCCCGAAGCTATCAGAACTATCAAAACTCACATCTGAGCCCTCTAACACCCGAGTCAACGTTGAGTTGATCTTAAAAGAGATTAAGTGACTCAAACCTTCTCAAAACCTTTTCGAACCCAAACCAACCAACCCAATCATATATAAAACCGATATAATTAAAGCAAATAGAAACAGAAATGGGGGAAACATAGCGGTAACTCATGAGACGACTGTCCGGGGCGTTATAGTAATTCAACCCAAATTAATAAAAATTCTCTCTCTCTTTCTCTCACTCTCTCTCACTTTACTTTTCTCCGCAATACTCTTCTTATTTTATTTTTTATAGTAACAATTTATCATTTTTGGGTGTGGATGGGGGTAAGGGTGCGTGGGGGGAATATTGGTAATTCTTTTCAAATTCAAGACTTCAAATCTTTTGATTTTTATGTTACATTAGAATTCAGAGATGCCTTATCGAGCTTGAAAATACTGCCCTAATTCAACTAATGAAGAACTTAACAAGTTCAAGGTAATACTTGAGTAACGTTCCTCTTCTAACTAGTAAGTATTCATTTTATTTTAATTTGTGTGAGCGTATTTCCTTTTTAGTCCGTACCAAATGATGACCCCTTTTTATATTTTAAAAATAATTTACCTTTGTACTATAATTTATAGCTATACAAAATATATATGCCTCATTTTACATCATAAGTTCAAAAACCTTTTTTTTTTCTTAAACTTCATGTCCAGTCACATTGTTTCACATCATCTATACTATATTAAAAGCACGAAGGCCCTTAGCGAAATGTCGTTCGACTTTTTTACCCTTTAAAAATAGAGTTTACATTAGATAAAATAGTAATTTAAATATTTTTCTAATATGTAAGAATGGTCATTTAATATTTTCCTAACATTGAAATCAACTTGATTATTAAAATTTTACGTAGTTGAATTATGTAGAGAATCTTTATATTTAGAATTCTAAAAGCAGTTAAATTTTATTTTATATAGGTTTTCTTATCTCAAGTACATTAATATTAAAGATGTAGTAAGCTATTTTTTTTTTATCATTCAAAACGTAGAAATTAAGTACTCATATTTGTACTAAAAAATTTTCGTAGATTAGCACTACTTTAAAGCTACTAAAATAGGTAAATATAAGTTATATATGACACAAATGTAGAATATTCATTGTATTTGGCAAAATTAAAAGTAACATCGAATTATGGGTTCAAAAGGAAAAAAAATTTAAAAGAATAATAAGCAGGAATATCCCTACTAAAGGACGTTAGAAATGTTACCAAGTCTTAATCGTTGATTGTGATTTAAACTCTTTTATTGCTTATTAATGCTTTTGCTTTTATTTACCATTTTCTTTTATGTTCTTAACTTGGTATTGTCTAACCTTTGTGTTTTCTTTCTCGAAATTTTAGGTTGTCGATTTTATATCTTAGAAGTTTTTGGCTCTTTTAAAACTAACACAATAAAGTATATCATATATATCGAGGTAACTTATTGTTTATTTTGTTCCTCACCAAATGAGATATGAATTACGCCCCCTAGCATGTGAGTCCCTTAATCTTTTTTATTTTTTTGGTTTTATAGAATATTATTGTAACATTTGACAGTTTTTTCTTGGTTTAGTTTGTCGTTACTTTTGTTTCGATGCTTTTATAGGATTTTGTGTCACGACCCGGATTTCCCACCATCGGGGTCATGATGGCGCCTACTAAATGGAAGCTAGGCAAGCCAAATATTAATTACACCTCCATTAATTACCAAATTCTTATTATTAAAAACATATAAATTACAGCGGAATAATCAAAATTAGCGGAAGACTTAGTCAAATATGATAAAGAAAACCCAAACATGATACACTACCCAAGAGTGGTGTCACAATACTCACGAACTTTTAAGAATAATACACATAATTGTCCTGAAAGAAAATACAAGTTGTTTATCTCGATTACATGAGATAACAGAATGAAAAGCATAGATAGAAGAGACAACGGGTCCCGCGGACGCCTGCAAGGCTACCTCGTAATCTCACTAGTCGGAAAATCCACAAGTCGCTACTGCCGCTGCTGCTGTCCGTAACCTGTATCTGCGCAAAAAGAGCGCAGAGTGTAGTATCAACACAACCGACCCCATGTGCTGGTAAGTGCCTGGCCTATCCCGGCGAACTAGTGACAAGGCTAAGGCCAGTCACCCACATAAACCTGTACAGTTGCAATACATATATATATATATACAGTACATTTATAAGGAAAGATATATATATATATATATATATATATATATATATATATATATATATATATAATACATTTATAAGGAAATTTTACCTCGAAAGTTTACGAACGATTCAATCCGTAGCAATGCCTTTTCCTTTCGAATTTGACTCCAATCCAATCGTATCTATACACAATTGATTTAATATCATCAATTCTACTTAACAAACTAGTTCATATTGCTAAATATGGTTTTTACAACATTCTGCCCGGAATAGTAAAAATCGACCCCGGGCCCACATAATCGAAACTCAAGTTTCGAACCAAAATAAGTTCACCCAATCATCCATGAGTTCAAATATACAATTTGTTCTTAAGTTCGACTCCGAAACGAAGTCTAGATCGCAAATTCTTTGAAAACCCTTACTATACTCAATTCTCTAGTTTCTCTACCCATTTACACCTATTTAGGCTTAGGAATTCAAATAATATTGACGGGAAATGAAGAAAAAGGAGTTAAGAATCACTTACCCAAGAAGTTTGATGAAGAATCGCTCAAAAATCGTCCAAGGGGTTGTGGAGGAGAGAGTTGAACAGAAATGGGATTTTTATCCCGTTTCTGTTCTGTTTTCTGACTTAAATTCACTGGGCATAAGTTTGTCCATCGCGTTCGCGACACCCCGGTAGCGTTCGCGATGAAGAAGAAGTTTTACACATCGCGTTCGCGTGGGGCTTGACGCGAACGCGAAGAAGAAAATTCTGGGGCTTACAAGTTAGCCTACGCGAACGCGAGCTAGTCCACGCGAACGCGTAGAGAAAAAGGGATGGCTCAAATTTACACTACGCGAACGCGTGAAGTAGTACGCGATCGCGATGAAGGGAAACAGCTGGGTATCGCGAACGTGACCAGAGGGACGCGAACGCGTTGAAGAAAAGAAGTTGGCCATCGCGAACGCGACCACCTGGACACGAACGCGTAGAAGGATTGTCTGCTGCAGATTTTCTGCAGTTTTTCTTAAGTCCAAAACCACCCCGATGCCTATCCGAAACTCACCCGAGCCCTCGAGGCTCCAAACCAAATATGCACACTAACTCAAAAACATTATACAAACTTGCTCGCGCGATCAAATCGCTAAAATAACATCAAAATCCGTGAATTGAGCCTTAAAACTCAAGAATTCTTTCAAATCTTCATAACTTTCAAAATTTCCAATTTAAGGCCGAAACACGTCAAACGACGTCCGTTTTCAACCAAACTTTCCAGGAAGCGCTTAACAAATATATATGACCTGTACCGGGCGTCGGAACCAAAATACGAGCCCGATACCAGTACTTTTTAATCAAAATTCAGTTTCATTTTCCTTAAATATTTTCAGAAAACAATTTAACAGAAAAATTCTTTTACCGGGGTTCTAGACCTCGGATTTCAATTCCGGGCATACACCCAAGTTCCATATTTTTCTACGGATTTTTTGAGATCGTCAAATCACGGATCCGGGTCCGTTTACCAAAAATATTGACCAAAGTCAACCATATCAATATTAATATCAAAATTCTTCAACTGTTTCATATATTTCACATATTTCAACATAAAAATTTTCCAGCTTTGTGCCCGGACTGTGCACGCAAATTGAGGCAACTATAAATGAGGTTTTCAAGACCTCAAAAGCTCTAAATGATTAATAAAACAAGTGATGACCCTTTGGGTCGTCACAATCTCCACCTCTAAAACAACCGTTCGTCCTCGAACGGACAAAAGAAAGTAGTACCTGAGTCAGGAAACAAGTGTGGGTAGCGGCTCCGCATATCAGACTCGGACTCCCAGGTCGATGCCTCAGGAGGCTGACCTCTCCACTGAACACGCACAGAAGGATAACTCTTCGACCTCAACCGTCGAACCTGCCGGTCTAGAATGGCCACCGGCTCCTCCTCGTAAGATAGATCATTGTCCAATTGGACAGTACTGAAGTCTAACACATGTGTGGGATCGTCGTGGTATCTCCGAAGCATAGATACATGAAAAACCGGATGCACGGCTGATAAGCTAGGCGCAGAGCTAGTCTGTAAGCCACCCCTCCCACTCGTCTAGAATCTCAAATGGACCAATATACCTAGGGCTGGGCTTGCCCTTCTTCCCGAACCTCATCACGCCCTTCATAGGCGACACTCGGAGCAATACTCGTTCGCAACCATGAAATCTACATCTCGAACCTTACGATCCGCATAAGTCTTCATGCCTGGACTGAGCTGAACGCAATCTCTCCTGAATAGTCTTGACCTTATCCAAGGCCTCCTGAACTAAGTCTGTACCCAACAACCGAGCCTCTCCCGGTTCAAACCATCCAACTGGTGATCGACATCGCCTACCATACAACGCCTCATACGGAGCCATCCGGATGCTAGACTGGTAACTGTTATTGTAGGCGAACTCTGCTAATGGCAGAAACTGGTCCCACGAGCCTCCAAAATCAATAACACAAGCTCGAAGCATGTCCTCTAGAATCTGAATAGTCCTCTCGGACTGGCCATCCGTCTGAGGATGAAATGCTGTACTCAACTGAACCTGGGTGCCTAACTCCTGCTGGACCGCTCTCCGGAACCGCGAGGTAAACTGCGTACCCCGATCAGAGATAATAGATACTGGCACTCCACGGAGACGAACAATCTCCCTAATGTAAACCTCCGCTAACCTCTCCGACGAGTAGGAGACAGATATCTGGAATAAAGTGTGCTGACTTGGTCAACCTATCAACAATGACCCAAATAGCATCAAATTTCCTCCGAGTCAAAGGAAGTCCCAGTAACGAAGTCCATAGTGATCCGCTCCCATTTCCACTCGGGAATTTCAATCCTCCGGAATACACCACCAGGTCTCCGGTGCTCATATTTCACCTGTCGACAATTTAGACACCGAGCGACATACGCAACGATATCTTTCTTCATTCCGCGCCACCAATAGTGCTGCCGTAAGTCCCTGGTACATCTTCGCGGCGCATGGGTGAATAGAATACCGCGAACCGTGGGCCTCCGCTAAGATTAACTCTCGAATCCCTTCGACATTGGGCACACAAACTCGACCCCGCAATTTCAATACCCCATCATCATCTAGATTTACCTGTGTGGCACCTCCCCGCTGTACCGTATCTCTCAACTCATGCAAATGAGGATCATCAAATTGCCTCTCACGAATACGCTCTAATAGAGAAGAACGAGCGACCGTGCAGGCTAACACCCTGCTAGGCTCAGAAATGTCTAATCTCACGAACCGGTTAGCTAAGGCCCGGACATCTATAGCTAATGGTCTCTGACTGACCGGAATATATGCAAGACTACCCATGCTGGCGGACTTTCTACTCAATGCATCGGCCACCACATTGGCCTTACCTGGGTGATATAAAATAGTAACATCATAGTCTTTTAGCAACTCTAGCCACCTTCTCTGCCTCATATTCAACTCTTTCTGCTTAAATAAATACTGAACACTCTTATGATCGGTGTATACTTCACATGCTACACCATACAAATAATGCCTCCAGATCTTCAATGCGTGAATAATCGCCGCCAATTCTAGATCATGCACCGGATAGTTCTTCTCATGAATCTTCAACTGCCTCGAAGCATAGGCAATAACATTGCCATCCTGCATTAACACTGCACCAAGCCCAATACGGGAAGCATCACAATAAACAGTATAAGGTCCCGTACATGTGGGTAAAACCAATACCGGTGATGTGGTCAAGGTTGTCTTGAGCTTTTGAAAACTCGCCTCACATTCATCGGACCATTCAAATTGAACACCCTTCTGGGTCAATCTGGTCAGTGGGGTTGCAATAGACGAAAATCCTTCTACGAATCGGCGATAATAACCCGCTAACCCCAAGAAACTCCGAATATCTGTGGTTGATGTCGGTCTAGGCTAGTTCTTGACTGCCTCAATTTTCTTCGGATCAACCTGAATACCTACTGCCGTCACAATATGACCCAAGAATGCAACTGAACTTAGCCAAAATTCACACTTTGAAAATTTTGCATATAGCTGGCTATCTCTCAGAGTCTGCAGATGTTGCGCATGCTCCTCCTGACTGCGGAAATATATTAATATGTCATCAATGAAGACTATTACAAACAAGTCTAAATAAGGCCGAACACCCGATTCATTAATTCCATAAAAGCTGCTGGAGCATTTGTCAACCCAAAAGACATGACCAGAAATTCAGAATGTCCATACCGAGTGCGGAACGCTGTCTTAGGGACATCGGATGCCCTAATCTTCAGTTGATGATAGCCCGATCTCAAATCTATCTTTGAAAATACCTTGGCACCCTGAAGCTGGTCAAATAAATCATCAATATGCGGAAGTGGATATTTATTTTTGATAGTCACCTTGTTTAACTGTCGATAGTCAATGCATTCTCATCGAACCATCTTTCTTCTTTACAAATAATACTGGTGCACCCCACGGCGAAACATTGGGTCTAATGAAACCCTTTTCAAGTAAATCTTGCAACTGTTCCTTCAATTCTTTTAACTCTGGCGGAGCCATACGGTATGGGGGAATGGAAATGGGCTGAGTGCCTAGAGCCAAGTCAATGCAAAAATCAATATCCCTATCGGGCGGCATACTTGGCAAGTCTGAAGGAAATGCTTCAGGAAATTCGCGAACCACAGGGCACAGAGTCAATAGAAGGAACCTCAGCACTGGAATCACGGACATAGGCCAAATAAGCCAAGCATCCCTTTCCAACCATACGTCGAGCCTTAACATAAGAAATAACATTGCGGCTAGTATGACCTGAAATTCCTTTCCACTCTATACGAGGCAAATTCGGCAGAGCTAAAGTCACAGAGTCTTGGCATGGCAATCTAAAATAGCATGATATGGAGATAGCCAGTCCATGCCTATTATAATATCAAAGTCCACCATATTTAGGAGTAATAAATCAGCACATGTCTCGAGACCCTCAATTACTATAACACATGACCGATGAACTCGATCAACCACAATAGAATCGCCTACTGGTGTAGACACATAAACAGGAACACTCAGTGGATCACTGGGCCGAATCAAGTATGGTGCAAAATAGGAAGACACGTACGAATATGTAGACCTAGGGTCAAATAATGCTGATGCCTTTCTATCACAAACCAAAATAATACCTGTAATGACGGCATCAGAAGACTCAGCCTCTGGTCTGGTGGGAAGTGCATAACATCGGGACTGTGCCCCACCACCCTGAGTAGTATCTCTAGGACGATCAGCTGTTGGCTGGTCTCTACCTCAATCGGTCTGAGCTCCACCTCTATGACCTCTACCTCCACCTCTATGTCCTCTACCTCCGCCTCTAGCTGGTTGGGCAGGCTGTGAGGGAACTGGGGCCTGAATCATGGCACGAGAACCCTGCTGGTGAGATCTGTCAGAAGCTCGAGGGCAATACTTTGCAATGTGCCTAAGATCACCGCACGTAAAACAAGCCCTCGGCTGCTGAAAATAGCGAAGTGGTGGTGCACTGATAGGCTGCTGATCAGAGTAGCGTGGCCGAGAATTACGATCACCTGAAGCATCATGAGAAACCTGAAGAGGCTGACTGATACGGCCTAGGAGGATAGCCTCTATCATAAAAATCTCTATCTCCAGACGAGGTACCACTGAATCTACCCGAATTATGAGATCTCTTATCCGATCCATGTCTCGCTCCCCGTGACAGAGCCATCTCGATCCGGCGGGCTGTATTAGCCGCCTCCTGAAAAGTGATTTTAGTTCCTGCCCCCATAGCCATCTGTAGCCGAATTGGCTGATTCAAGCCATCAATAAACCTCCTCACCCTCTCCCGATCCGTGGGAAGTATGATAATAGCATGACGAGCCAGGTCCACAAACCTAGTCTCGTACTGTGTGACAGACATAGAACCCTGATGAAGACGCTCAAATTGTCTGCGCATAACCTCCCGCTGAGTTGCTGGAAGGAACTTCTCCAAGAATAATTCTGCAAACTGCTCCCAAGTCAAAGATGACGATCCCGCTGGCCTGGTTAGACAATAATCTCTCCACCAAGTCTTGGCGGAACCGGATAACCGAAAAGTAGCAAAATCCACACCATTTGTCTCCACAATACCCATAGTACGGAGAACTTCGTGGCAGCTGTATAGGAAGTCCTGTGGATCCTCTGAAGGAGTGCCACTGAATGTGGTAGTGAACAGACATGGCTGCACCATCATTAGACCGAGTCGCAATAATAGGCCGAGTTGCCTCAACTGGCTGAATCACAGGAACCTGAGCCTGGGGAATTACTGGCTCCGGAGTGCGCGTAGCAGGAGTCTGATTACCTCCTCCAGCCTGAGAAGTGGCTGGTGCTACCGGTAATAAATCTGCTCTGGTGATATGATCCATAAAACCTGCTATCCGGACCAAAGCATCCTGAAGATTAGGTGAAAATAAAGCTCCTCCTGGGACCTGAGCTGGGCCTACTGGAGCTGCTGGGGCTGGAACTTCCTCCTCGATATGAACCCGAGGTTCTGCCACTCGTGCTGCTGCTCGGGGCTGAGCTCTGCCCCTACCTTGTCCTCAAGGACGACCTCGACCTCGGCCTCTACCCCTAGCAGGAGTTGTCGCTGCTGGGACCTCGGGCTGCTGGTCAGTAGATGAGGATGCACGTGTCCTTACCATCTGTGTAAAAACAGAGTAGAAGTTCAATTAACATTTAAAAGATCAAGTCGCACGACTGGAAAGAATAAAGGGAATATTTTCCTAACTTTGTAGCCTCTGGAGGATAAATGCAGACGTCTTTGTACCGATCCTTCAGACTCTACTAGGGTTGTTCGTGAGTTGTGAGACCTCTGCAACCTAGGGCTCTAATACCAACTTGTCACGACCCGGATTTCCCACCATCGGGGTCATGATAGCGCCTACTAAATGGAAGCTAGGCAAGCCAAATATTAATTACACCTCCATTAATTGCCAAATTCTTATTAAGACTTATTATTTAAAACATATAATTTACAGCGAAATAATCAAAATTAGCGGAAGACTTAGTCAAATATGATAAAGAAAACCCAAACATGATACACTACCCAAGACTGGTGACACAATACTCACGAACTTCTAAGAATAATACACATAATTGTCTGAAAGAAAATACAAGTTGTTTATCTCGATTACATGAGATAACGGAATGAAAAGCATAGATAGAAGAGACAACGGGTCCTGCAGACGCCTGCAAGGCTACCTCGTAATCTCACTAGTCGGAAAATCCACAAGTCGCTACTGCCGCTGCTGTTGTCCGTAACCTGTATCTGCGCAAAAAGAGCGCAGAGTGTAGTATCAGCACAACCGACCCCATGTGCTGATAAATGCCTGGCCTATCCCAGCGAACAAGTGACAAGGCTAAGGCCAGTCACCCACATAAACCTGTATAGTTGCAATATATATATATATATATATATATATACAATACATTTATAAGGAAAAACTCTGCTATGAAATAACAATCAATAACTCGTGATATCCAGAATAATCTAATCAACAGAATAATTCTTACTTTCATGTCTCAATTCCTCTCTCATTTCATATCTCGTGGTAGGCGTACCACCCGCTCCCAACTATCACGGTAATTACCTCTTGTGGTAGGCGTACCACCCGCTCCCAAATATATCAATAGGCTACCGGCAACTATGGCCAATGCCAAGATTTAAATTACTTTGTGGTCGGCGTGCCACACGATCCCATTACTTATTATATAAGTGGTCGGCGCGCCACACGATCCCAATTCATAAATATATAAGTGGTCGGTGCGCCACACGATCTCAGTTCATAAATATATAAGTGGTCGGCGCGCCACACGATCCCAATTCATAAATATATATATTACCGGCATTTAGTCAATAATCTCTATATCAACAATATTTATAATTACCGGTTTTAAACCAATAATTGATAATAATTTCAACAATTTATCTTCATTACCGATATAACACCAATAACTCTTAATCAATAATTTATTCATAACTAAATTCCTATTCCTTCAAGCTAGGATAGAACAAACACTTACCTCGAAAGTTTACGAACGATTCAATCCGTAGCAATCTTTTCCTTTCGAATTTGACTCCAATCCAATCGTATCTATACACAATTGATTTAATATTGTGAGCACGTGATTTTTGCCCTATGAGAGAAATACTCCCAAAGATTCAAAATAAAACAATTTTAGTTTTCTTGCAATTGTCGTGAATTTTGTGTTATTTTCTTGTATTATTTGCATTTTTATCTGTGCCTATTTGCTTGTTTAAATAAATAGAATATAAAAAAAATGCTGCATTTGTATATAAATTCAAGTTTACAATTAAGTTTATTTTTTCAGAAAATGAAAAGTCATGAAAAAAAAACATGTGTTCTTTGCATTTTTTTAAGCATTTAATGTCCAAATCGTGTGATTTAACATAATTGTGATTCATTATTATTTAGGGTTAATTTGGTTAGTTTTTAGGTAATTTAGTGTATAATTTGAGAAGGAAATCAAATTTGGGCCAAATTCAATTAAACCAACCAAAAGCCAAAACGGAATTAGTTCCAACCCAGTCCAATATTGTCACACCCTCACCCGGCCTTATTTTTACTCAAGCGATTGATCTTGGCCATTGGATTCTTGCGATCCAACGGTCCAGATTATTCAATGCAATTAATATACCAAACCCCCCCATTCCAAGACCCAAAAACCATCTCATTCCCCCCCCCCAAAACCCTAAGTTCCTCTCGTTTTCTCCTTAGCCGCCACAACCCTTAAACACCATTCTTTCTTCTTCTTCTTCAACCCTCCAATAACACCCACCGGAATGTTTCCCAAAAACAACCGCCAGGCAGTAATCCGGGAGCCACGCCTCCCCACCTATGTTTTCGTTGCCATTATGTTCTTTTTCTTCTTCTGTGTGTATATGTATATATGTTTATATATATATATATATAATGAAGCGGGTCGACTGATCATTGTCTCAATCCGGTTAGTCGATTTCAAATTTTTGTTCTTGTCCATATTTGTTAGTATTTTTAGATCCAAAATTATTGTATGTTGGTTTTGTCTTCTTGATTTGTTGTTCATCACAATTCCAGATTATCCATGAAACTTGTTTATTTATTTTGTTAAAGTCTTTAACATAAGCATGTGTAGTTAATCACTTGGATATTTATTTTGATTATAGTGTTGTTAGATTTAATTTGTAGTTCAATTAATTATTGAGTTCTATTAAGTTTGTTTTTGAATCGGACCTTGATTTCTGTATATTGTTGATTATGTGTTTGTTCATGAAATTAATTGTAGAATTTAATTGAAAATTAATTTCATGTGTTCCTAAGTTTAATTCTTGAATCTGATTAAGTAATTTGGCATTTTAAGTTGATTTTAGTGTATAATTTAAATTAATATTATTAGACTTAATATCCAAATCGTGTGATTTAATATATAGTTGTGATTAATTATTTTTATTAAGGTTAAATTAGTTTGTTTTAGGTAATTTAGTGTATAACTTGAGAAGGAAATCAAATTTGGGCCAAATCCAAATTCAATCCAAAAGCCCAAACGAAATTCCCACCAGTCCAGTCCAAATCCACCGGGTCGACCCATTGACCCAGTCCGCCCCTAACCCAAACAATCCACTCTCTCATTTTATTTTCATTTCTTCCTAACCCTAAACCTAAAACACTTCACCCCTTTCTTCATCCTCTCTAGCCGCCGCCCAGTAGCCGCTACACCGGAAATCAGCCGACCACCTACTGTTCCGCCACACCCCACACCAACGACCACCCCCCAGCCGACGAACCCGCCGCAACCGGCTTACTCTCACGCCGCACACACACCAAGCCGCCGGCGAACTCGTCCAAACGACCCTACTGTCCGACGAAACAGTCACCAGCCTCACACCATTTCCGCCGACCATTCACGCCGAACTTCCCCAATACCAGCCAACCACCTATTGTTCCGTCGTCACTGCCACACAAACGTCGACCATAGCTGCCGCCTCTGCTCGTTCTCCACTGTTCCGCCATTTTCGGCGACCACTGTCACCACGCACCAAACAGATCTCATCATTGTTCTTAGTTCATTGTTAAAACTCCCCTCTATTTACATTGACAGCTTCTAGGTGTTAATTTTGACTGGGTCTTGCTTTTCTTGGTTAGTTTTATTCTCTTTCATTATTTTTTTTTCTTTTTGTTGAGATTTTGGCTTTGATTTGTTTCTCTATAGAAGCTCAAATTTTGGTGGTTGTCTTCTGGTATGTAAAGACATTTGAGTCGCAAGTAAATGTAGATCTGAAATTTATTGGAATCAAATTGAAATGGTTGATTGTTTCTTTGAGCAAGAATTATCGATTTCTCCTATAATTTTTTTTATGTTTCTTTTATTAATTACCATGAGTAGTTATATATACAGTTAATGGTATGTTTCATTTTAAAACTTGGAATTCACACTCATTTGAATGTAATAATTCGGAATTGTTGGGACTCTCAAGTGTATTGATATTGATTAAGAAACATAGGTGTTAGTAGAAACCCAGTGACCACTCCAAACGACTACCTAATGACACAGAACACTGCTGCCTTGACAATTGAACACATACACACGAAAGCACACAGAGACACAATTGCTTCAGTCATGGTGTTTGTTATCAAGTTTAGTTTTGAAATCATTTTTTTTTGTCATCAAATTGATAAATCACGGCCAGAAATCGATACCCACTTTTGTAATGTTCAGTTTCGATACCCAGTTTTGATATAGCCATTTTAGGAATCATTTTTTTTAATGTTTTCATATGACAATATAAGTTTTAATCTAGTTATGTTCAGTTTCTTTCGAATATTTAGTCGTCAAATTTTATCTTTTATTTACAAAATTCGAAATTTTATTTTATTTTATTTGTAATTTCGAAATTTTATTTTATTTTACTTATAATTTCGAAATTTTATTTTATTTTATTGGTAATTTCGAAATTGATTTTTTTTATATATATTTTATTCGAAAAATTGTTTTAAAAGTAATTTCTCTTCCATCAATGTCGGTTAATCTAACAATTAGTGGGTTACAAATTATTGACTCGTAATTAATTAGAATTTTTCTCTTTTAATAAATTATTACCTAGATTACGGGACATGCCGTTTAGCAAATTCCGCGGCTTTTCTCAAATAATAATGCGTTAGTATCTTTAGGCGCGTATTTAATAATAATACCTCCCTAATCTCGGGTACACATTTATGTGACCCCAATCCAAATCCCAATGAAGTCGGAATATACCAAAAATTGCGGACACATTTATGTGACGAAATTCGAGATATATTCTCACGACATTATAATTTTCTTCTAACAATTAAAACGGTTTGGAGTGGTAGTTTGCACATTATTTCATATTTGTATTAAAATCAGATAATCAAGCCAAATATAACAGTTGAGCGACCGTGCTAGAACCACGGAACTCGGGAATGCCTAACACCTTCTCCCGGGTTAACAGAATTCCTTATCCGGATTTCTGGTACACAGACTGTTAAATAGAGTCAAACCTTTCCTCAATTCGGGATTCAACCGGTGACTCGGGACACCATAAATCTCCTAAGTGGCGACTCTGAATATCTCAATAAATGAATCCCATTTTGATTGTCCTTTAATTGGAAAAACTCCTTTTTTATATTCGCGCCTTCACGGGCCTGCGCCAAAAGGAGGTGTGACAGCTCTGGCGACTCCACTGGGACATTTAACCAAGAACCACTGGTTCAGGGTTAGAAATTCGAGCTTAGAATAATTGTTGTATTTGGCTTTGTTTATTATCTGATATTTTTATATGATAAATGTTTAATGTGCAAAATGATGATTTTTGTCGCTTTGATATTATTTGAACTGTATATATAAACTGTGTCGAAATCCTACTTCCTTTTGAGTTCTAAAAATGGTGCATACGTTCGTGTAGCCCACTTTTCAAAATTATTCCAAATAAATGAGTGTTAGGGTAAGTGACAAGGCCGGGCAGACTTTAGTGCTCCCGTTACGTCGCCCCCTTCTCAGCTCCAGTTGTCCACTCGGGTAAGCCAGGTTTAGAACAATAAACCCAGGCTTTTAAACCTAGAATAACAAAGCCTCATGCCGGATCCCTAGTAGGAACGTTTGTTTGCATCATGTTGCATTTGACTTAGGGGACTCAACACAGGGGTTGGGTCCGTCTAGGACAGGTAACCTGAAATGAAAAGACCATCCTGCTACATGAGATTATGTGCATTTATTTGATTAGATCAGCATGCTGACCAGCTTAAAATTGAATAACAATGTAATTTTGTCCATACAATGTCGAAATCCTATTAGCGTTTCTTCAAAAATAATTTTTTTTTGGTGTTAAAAAAGATTTTTGTTTTAAACTCGATTTGTTTTCTTTGGCGAACTACGCCGATTTGATTCTCACCGGATGTGAGATACGTAGGCAAACCCCATCGGGTCCAATCTCCCTTTTACAAAAAAAAAAAAGTCATTAAAAATATGTCAAAGATTTTCGGTCATAAATAAGTCGGTAATTTGTTTCATTTAAGGAAATATGCTTTCATAAAAGGTTTAACAGTCACCCCTGATACCTTGAATCTTCAGGATCAGATGGATGCTATCCAAGAATCACCTCAGGTTATCATGGAAAGAGCCCGGATACAACTACAAGAATGGTGGAATGATCTAGAGGAAGATGGTCGAGTGTGGGTGAAAAAACATTTGGGCCCTCTGCTAGACATACTGTATGTCAAGCCACGGGATGACTTGATCAAAGCTTTGGTGACCTTCTGGGATCCTGTTAATAATGTGTTCCATTTCTCCGATTTCGAACTCACTCCTACCTTAGAGGAAATAGCCGGTTACATTGCTTTCGGCCAAGAGTTAAAGGAGCAGAAGCTCATATTTCCCAGGGCCCCATCGGTGCATAAATTCTTTGATCTCTTGAAGATCAGCAAGAAAACAAGCAATGATCGCGTACAAAACGGGAGTTGCAAGTTCTACTTCTTGTATTACAGATTCGGAAACTCAAACGGATTTGAAACACATGAAAAGGGATTGAATAACCAACAGAACAAAGGCCTATGGGAGATTCATCGCCGATTCGCTTTCATTGTGGCATTTCTAGGAATCATGGTGTTTCCAAACTCAGAAGGTTCCATAGACACCCGCATGGCAAGAATTGCACAGGTTCTTGTGGATAAAAAAGACCACACCATTGTCCCACTGGTATTATCCGATATATACCGGGCTTTGACCTTATGCAATTCTGGAAGCCCGCTTTTTGAAGGCTGCAGCATTCTCCTACAAATGTGGATGATCGAACATGTTCGGCACCACCCTAAATTCTTAAGACATGCTTCAGACGGAACCAACTTCATCGTTAAATACGAAGAAAGGGTGGGAGATTTTATAACACCCAAGGGGTTTGAAGCATGGATTTTCTATCTAAGAAAATTGAGGGCGGATCAAATCGAATGGACTATAGGGTGGCTCCTCGATAAAGGAGATCATTTACATGACTACTTCAAAGGGCTATTTGATGATAATAGGGGCAAGAAGTATACAGACCTATGCACCTCAAAGAGTTTTGAGACAACTTGGGAGATATCAGGTGATACCAGATAAGATGGATTTGAGCAACATAGCCATCGAATTGCATCCAGAGGCAGCTATCCCTGAGAAGATGGTGAATGAAGATTGGCATTGTTGCCGGTATTTAAAGAGTAACACCATAGTGCCAGACCCAATAAAAGGCGAGTTCGATCCCGAGTATGTTGCTTGGTTTCAAATAAGTTTTCGTGTGAGCCCTAGGCCCGAGCTCGAGGCGATCAGACCTACCAAAAGGCCTCACGTTCAAGCTTTCGATGATAAAATCCAAGAAAGATTAGCTTGGCTAGCTAAAGAACGTGAATACAAAAATCGTATTGGAGAACTAGAGAAACGTGTACAGAATCTCCAATATGAAAATGGCTTACAGATTGCAGCTGACGAAGGGATAAAAAAGAAGTTGACTCAAGAAAAGGACACTCTCAAGGCTCGAATCTGGCAAATCAGAAAAGAAGCCTACAGCCAAAAAAGAAGCCGAACTGATCAAATGTTGATAGACGAGCTAAACCAACAGCTCAGATAAAGCCAAGAAAAGTTGGAGAGGTCCGAGGATAGCAAGGAAGGGATGCAGGCCAGATGGGCAAGAGGCGCAGCGGAGCGAAGAGAATACTTGCGGCAGGTCAAAAGGGATTGTGAGATGAGCGTCAGGGTGTTGAGAGAGACACTTTTGACTCTCCAAGAACAGATCCACAGACAGACTCTTGAAGCTAGAGAAGACAAGGAACGATGCTACGAGATGATGGCCCAAATGGAGGGACAAATGAAAAGATTCCAAGATCGACTTACGGATGAGGCACGAATATTGGGATTAAAAAACCGACAGATAGAGCAGTTATTCAGAGAAAGGGATAACATTCGGAGAAGGATTGATGAGATTGGACACTACACTCACATGAGGTGCCTATCATGTGAAAGGATGCCCCGGGATGTCCTTTTTTCCTCTATCATGGATTATATCCGTCAGATCATGGAAGAATTGAAAGATCTGCAAAGAAGTCTTGCACCAAGGACCACAGCCAGGCCAAATAGGGCCCCACCGGTGCAAAAGCTCAAAATCTTAGAACTTTCCTAGTTATGAACTTGTATTTCCTTTTTGGCTCTAGTCATGAGACTTTTGTATAAAAGGGCCGAATGTATTTTGACCATCTTTTGTAAGTTTGACTTGTCATTAATCCAGTTTGTTTTTGAAAAAAAAACCCTTTGAAAAATATTTTTGTGTATTGTATTCACACGAACTACGCTAGGATCTAATTCATGCGGGGACATGAAACGTAGGCAATCTACATAAGATTCGACCTTTACTTATAGTAAAAAGGGGAAAATAAATAAGAGAAATAAGAGAAATAATGGATAGGTGTAGACGATAAGCTGGGATGACGCATGCGGTCTAAGCAAAAGCATAATAGAAATGGTTCATTGCATAGGGACATTGCATACCTAATGTGCTTTTACCATATCTGTTAAAATTTCAACACTAACAAGTTTGTTGTTTTCCTGTTCAGTTAGTGTTAGAGTGTACTGGCATCACACAATTATCACACAAGATCGAAAGGACCTATACCTAAAAGTATGACTGGGTCAGATCAAAGTAATGAGTCAGAAAAAGCAATGAGCCAGATGCTCAAAGAAGCTCTTGAAAAAATGGAACAGATGCGGTTGGAAATGAGCGAAATGCAGACGGCGCTAGCCAAAGCACAAAAGAGTACTGACGCACCCGCTACTCCTACTTTCCTACCAGGTTTTACCCCAGAATACTTTTCTCCCGGTCCCTCGACAAGAGTCCCAGACCTTCATTACCACCAGGGAAGGGATGCTCACGACTACCCAGCTCCATCACCAAATCAGAACCCTCCACCACCAAAAGGCCCTGTCTTTGTGGCACCTCCCCCTGCTCCATTGCAAAGATCATCAAGTGAACCCTTATTTCAGGTTCACGACACTCAGTATTACCCCCCGGAACCCACGTTCAGGGCACCCGAACCATCCACCTATACTCCTCCCTTTGAAGTCCCAGTGGAAAAACCGGCCAATAGCTCAGAACAAGATGAGATGCTACGGAAGTTCAAAAGCCTGGAGCAATCCCTTAGGAATATGCAAGGTTTGGGCAGCCAAGTCAGTGTGGCCTACAAAGATCTGTGTCCTTTCCCCGATGTTCAATTGCCGGCGGGATTCAAAATGCCAAAGTTTGATCTATATGAGGGACACGGTGATCCCATGTCTCATCTGCGAGGATTTTGCAGCAAGATGAGGGGTGCAGGGGGCAAAGATGAGCTACTGAGAGCTTATTTTGGACAGAGTTTGAGTGGGTCTGCGCTGGAATGGTATACAAGGCAGGATCCTAGCAGATGGTACACTTGGGATGATTTGGCACAATTATTTGCCGGGCACTTTCAGTATAATCTTGAGATCATCCCTGACCGTCTCACATTGTTAAAGCTGGAAAAGAAACCGGGGGAGAGCTTCCGGGAATTTAGGTTTCGTTGGAGAGAACAAGCGGCTAGAGTTGATCCTCCTATGAGAGAGAGGGAGATGGTAGATTACTTTCTACAGACTCTCGAGCCAACTTACTACGGTCATTTGGTGACCTTAGTTGGAAAATCCTTCAACGAAGTGGTCAAAATGGGAGGCATGATAGAAGAAGGCCTCAAGACCAACAAAATATTAAGTTATTCAGTGATCAAGGCAACAACGCAGGCTATTCAGAGCGGCACAGGAGGTGCGCTCGGAAAGAAGAAAAAAGAGGATGTCACAATGGTAGAAGCTGGTAATTGGTCCCGATCCAAAGGTCCTATCCCCCATCACCAATTCAGACCCCCTCACCCAAATTACCCACCCATTCCGAATTATCCCGCACAATCCTATTACCCCCCTCAAGAACAACATTTTTCTGTCCATCAAGCACAAGCATACACCCAACCTCCAGCGCACCCGCAATGGCGCGCGCCAACCCCACATAATGCCTACCCAGCTCCCCATAACAACTACCCACCACCAAGGGCCTACAGAAATCCCACAGGGCCAAGTTTCCGGGGAAATCCGACTTTCAGGAATGAAAGGACCCAGAGACAGAGGACATTCACCGAATTAGGAGAAGCTTATACTGCTTTATTTCACAAATTGAAGCAGATAGGTTTGTTGAGTCCTATTGAGCCCAGATTACCAAATCCCTTACCTCAAAATTTGGACCACTCAGTGAAATGTGAATATTGTTCGGGGGCTCCCGGGCATACTACTGACAGATGTTAGAAACTGAAGCATGCAATCCAAGATCTTATTGATGCTAATAAGATTGAGGTTCAGGCACCCGAGGTACCCAATATTAACCAAAACCCACTACCAACTCACCATGAAGCCTGTATGATCGAGATCGTGCAAGGAGGGGAAGAACCCAAGAAGCCATCGCAGACAGTGATGATGATCAAGGATAGTACAAAAGAGAAATCAACCAGTGTGGAAGGGGAAATACCAACTAAGAGGGAGGTTGTCAAGCCTGTGATAATATTAGGGAAAAGCCTATCGGCCACTACGGAGAAACCAAAAACAACAAAGTTGGTTGTGTCCGAAGCACCGTCTGCACCAGTAATGATCGTGAAAGGAGTCTGTAGGGAACCGGTCATCATAAAGCCGGTAGCTCAGTTGCCAGTAACAGATAGCAAAGCCATACCTTGGAAGTATGAAAAGGCAACAGTGATATACAAAGGGAAGTCAGTGGAGGAAGTCAGTTGTGAAGCCCAGGGTTTGACTCGATCGGGACGGTGTTTTGCTCCCGTAGAGTTAAGGAAATCTAATCCCACAGCGCTGAAGAAGCCAGTAACAGAAGAGGAAGTTGAAGAGTTCTTGAAGAAGATGAAAGCCCAAGACTACTCTATTGTGGAGCAGTTGAGGAAAACCCCAGCCCAAATCTCATTGTTATCTTTGTTAATCCATTCCAAAGATCATTGCCAGGCTTTGTTGAAGATCCTGAATGAGGCCCATGTTCCAGAAAAGCTTTCTATAAATCACTTGGAGAAGATAGTGCATAAAATCTTTGAAGTCAACCGAGTGACATTTTCTGACGATGAATTGCCAAAAGAGGGCACAGAACATAATAAAGCCTTATACTTGATCGTGAAGTGTGAAGACTCAGTGGTCAATCATGTATTGGTGGATAATGGTTCAAGTGCCAATATTTGTACTTTGGCTACTCTGAACAAACTGAAGATTGATCATGACAGAGTCCGTAAGAATAACGTTTGCATCAGAGGATTTGATGGAGGGAATACTAGCTCGGTGGGTGATATCATATTGGAACTGACCATTGGCCCAGTCGATTTCACTATGGAATTCCAAGTGGTGGATGTGGATGCATCATACACTCTGCTATAGGGGCGACCCTGGATTCATGCCGCCAAAGCAGTGCCTTCTACGCTGCACCAGATGGTGAAGTTCGAGTGGGATAGATGGGAGATAGTATTGCACGGGGATGATGGCATAGGCATTATGAGTGATAACGTGGTTCCATTCATAGAAACGGAGGATGACAAGGGACCATGGGTATACCAAGTCTTCGAAGGGGTTTCGGTGGACAAGGTTTCCGAAGGCGAGGACCTTGCTTTTCCCAGGATCTCAGCTTCAACCTTCATGATCGCCTCAGAAATGATGAACTGTGGGTTCATACCAGGAAAAGGTTTGGGAGCCAAACTCCAAGGTATCATTCAACCCGTTTCTTTGCCTGAAAATTTGGAGACATTCGGGTTAGGGTTCAAGCCGACGGTAGCAGATGTGAAGAGAGCTCACAAAATGAAGAGGAAAGTCTGGGTCCTTCCCAAGCCAGTTCCACGCCTCTCCCAGTCTTTTGTGAAAACAGGTTTCGGGAGGATGTCAAACCCAAAGATCCTCGGACCGTCAATTGGGCCAGATGGAGATCTGGATAAGAGTTTTGAAAGGTTGTTCGCTGATGTAAATATGATCGAAGCTGGAGAAGGTTCCAGTAATATAGATGTACAGTATGTGGGGCCCAAGGTCAAAACCAACAATTGGACGGCTACTCCTCTTCCATCTGGAAGAAGTCTTGTTCTGTTTTCGCCTGTTCCAATGTCATGGCATGCACAACGGATCTTCAACCTAGTCTAAGAAGTCAATCTGAATCCAAATTAATTATGCGCCAAGTCGATTATGAGGATGAATCGAAATATGAGGAAGATGAGGCTTTTGAAGAGATAAACAGGGAATTAACTCATTTTGAAGAAAAACCTAAGCCTAACTTAAACGATACTGAAGCTGTCAACTTAGGAGATGAGGATAATGTTAGGGAAACCAAAATTAGCATTCACATTGAGCCGAGTATCAGGGAAGAGCTAATCAAAATACTGTTTGAATTCAAAGATATTTTTGCATGGTCGTATGATGACATGCCAGGGTTAAGCACGGATCTAGTGGTACATAAATTGCCCATTGATCCGACATGTCCTCCTGTCAAGCAGAAATTGAGGAAGTTCAAAATGGATATGAGCGTAAAGATCAAAGAAGAAGTAACCAAGCAGTTGATAGCAAAGGTTATTCGGGTTACTCGATATCCCGAATGGTTAGCCAATGTGGTGCCAGTGCCGAAGAAGGATGGGAAAATTCGGGTATGTGTCGATTATCGCAATCTGAACAGGGCAAGCCCGAAAGATAACTTCCCACTACCCAATATCCATATCTTGATAGACAATTGCGCGGGGCGAGAGATTGGATCCTTTGTGGATTGCTATGCAGGATACCATCGGATCCTAATGGATGAAGAAGATGCAGAAAAGACAGCTTTCATCACTCCTTGATGAACTTATTGCTATAGGGTAATGCCGTTTGGTTTGAAGAACGCTGGGGCGACATACATGAGAGTAATGACTACTGTGTTTCATGACATGATACACAAAGAGATTGAGGTGTATGTAGACGATGTAATCATAAAATCCAGGCGACAGGAAGACCATGTAGCAGATCCGAGGAAGTTTTTTCAGAGACTTCGGAGGTACGACATTAAGCTCAATCCAGCCAAATGTGCATTTGGGGTTCCCTTGGAAAAAATGCTAGGATTCATTGTTAGTCGGCGAGGTATTGAGTTGGATCCATCAAAGATCAAATCCATACAATAATTGCCAGCACCAAAGAACAAAACTGAAGTGATGAGTCTTTTGGGAAGATTGAATTACATCAGCCGATTCATTGCTCAGCTCACATCGACGTGTGAACCTATTTTTAGGCTGTTAAAGAAGGATGTTGCAGTCAAATGGACCGAAGAATGCCAAGAGGCTTTTGATAAGATAAATGAGTATTTGTCAAACCCACCTATGTTGGTTCCACCTGAACCCGGGAGGCCTCTGATTCTTTATCTAACAGTTTTGGACAATTCTTTCGGCTGCGTATTGGGGCAACATGACATCACAGGCAGAAAGGAACAAGCCATCTATTATCTCAGTAAGAAGTTCACCGCATATGAAGTTAAGTACACTCATCTTAAGAAGACATGTTGCGCCCTAACTTGGGTGGCACAGAAGTTGAAGCATTATTTGTCTTCCTACACTACTTATCTCATTTCACGTTTGGATCCATTGAAGTATATTTTCCAGAAACCTATGCCTACAGGAAGGTTAGCAAAATGGCAAATATTACTTACAGAATTTGACATCATCTATGTGACGAGGACAGCCATGAAAGCCCAAGAACTAGCCGGTCACTTAGCTGAGAATCCTGTTGATAATGAATACGAACCTTTAAGGACGTATTTTCCGGATGAAGAAGTGTTGCAAATTGATGAGTTAGAACTAACCAAGGAGCCAGGGTGGAAGCTTTTCTTTGACGGAGCTGCAAATGCAAAGGGAGTCGGAATAAGAGCAGTACTTATTTCTGAAATAGGACATCATTATCCTATTACGGCTCAGTTGCGCTTCTATTGTACCAATAATATGGCTGAATACGAAGCATGCATTTTGGGGTTACGATTAGCTGTGGACATGGATGTCCGGGACGTCTTGGTCTTGGGAGACTCGGACCTTCTAGTACATCAGGTTCAAGGTGAGTGGGAAACAAGAGATTTGAAGCTTATCCCGTATCGCCAATGTTTGCATGACCTGACGAAGCGTTTCCGGTCAATAGAATTCAAACATATCCCAAGAATGCATAATGAGGTCGCCGATGCTTTGGCTACTCTAGCATCGATGTTGCGTCACCCGGACAAGATTTATGTTGATCCGTTATATATTCAAGTTCGGGATCAACATGCCTATTGCAATGTGGTGGAGGAAGAAATTGATGGCGAGCCATGGTTTCATGATATCCAAGAATACCTCAGGATGGGAATATACCCAGAGCAGGCAACTGGAGATCAAAAGAGGGCTATTCGTAGATTGGCAAACAAATTTTTCCTTAGTGAAGGAGTGCTGTACAAGAGAACCCCGGATTTGGGATTTCTAAGATGTATAGATGCAGGCCAAGCCACGACAGTGATGACAAAGGTGCATGCCGGAGTTTGTGGGCCACATATGAGTGGGTATGTATTGGCAAAGAAGATCTTATGGGCAGTATATTACTGGCTCACCATGGAGCGTGATTGTATAAATTTTGTGCGGAAGTGCCATCAGTGTCAGGTGCACGGAGATTTTATTCATTCTCCGCCAACGGAATTGCACACGATGTCAGCACCATGGCCATTTGTTGCGTGGGGCATGGATGTCATTGGACCGATCGAGCCGGCAGCTTCCAACGGGCATAGGTTCATTCTAGTAACCATTGATTATTTCACCAAGTGGGTGGAGGCGAAGACCTTCAAGTCAGTGACCAAGAAAGCCATGGTAGACTTCGTCCATTCCCATATCATCTGTAGATTTGGGATCCCAAAGATGATTATCACAGACAACGGTGCTAATCTTAACAGTGGTTTGATGAAAGAAGTGTGTCAACAGTTCAATATTACACACCGTAATTCCACCCCATATCGTCCCAAAGCAAATGGCGCAGTTGAGGCAGCAAACAAGAATATAAAGAAGATACTGAGAAAAATGGTAAAAGGATCTAGGCAATGGCATGAAAAGCTACCATTTGCATTGTTGGGTTATCGCACTACGGTTCACACTTCAATAGGTACAACTCCTTACTTGCTGGTATACGGAACTGAAGCAGTAATACCAGCAGAAGTTGAGATTCCATCCCTCCGAATTGTCACTGAAGTTGAGATTGATGATGACGAATGGGTCAAAACTCGATTAGAGCAGTTGAGCCTAATTGATGAAAAGAGATTGGCAGCAGTATGTCATGGCCAATTGTATCAGAAGAGAATGGCAAGAGCTTACAATAAGAAGGTACGCCCCAGAAAATTTGAAGTAGGGCAACAAGTACTGAAACGGATCCTCCCACACCAGGCCGAAGCAAAGGGCAAGTTCGCCCCGAATTGGCAAGGGCCGCTTATTGTAACCAGAGTATTATCCAATGGAGCTCTATATCTGACCGATATTGAGGGAAGATGCACCGACATGGCTATCAATTCTGATGCAATCAAGAGATATTACGTGTAATTTCTTTATGATTTTGGTTCATTTTATTTGTTTGTACTAGGTATTTATCGGATAATGAAATGACGGAGGCAATTCTTTCTTCTATCCAAACACTTTTAACCCTTGTTTCCCCCTTTGAGCCTTATTTATTCTTTCATATCCCTCTCTTGGAATCAATAACGGAAATAGAAAAGAAAAAAAAATAATAAATAGATGAAAGAAAGTCACAAGAGATTTAAATGAATAAAGGAACTACGTTTGACCTGATTCCTCAAATAGGATACGTAGGCGCCTCACGGCTCGGTCATAAAGGGAATAAAAGTTAATCCTTCCCCAAACAAGAAACTGGGGCAGAAGTTATGTTGTTTTATAAAAAAAAAATTTTTAATTCCGAGAGTTGTAATATTTCACCCATTCAGGGTTATTATGAATTTTTGATACATTTTTCTTTTTAAGACCCACAGAAAAAAAAAACCATATGAGATGTCCGAAAAAGACCTCCCGATCAGTATCCGGAAAATGCTCAGTCAGGCAAGTAAAAACCAAGAGTAACACGTTGATCCCCAACAGAAAGGGAATAAGCTGAAGGAATTGATAGCTAGAAGAATCCCTAGTTAAGAAAACATTATCGGCGCCTTTCCAATCTCCAACGAAAGTTGAGAAAAAATAAAATGAGAGAGTCTTATCGGTGAAACCTTCACAGGCACCATAAGGCGACGAAAGCTGAGAAGAAACAAAAATGAGAGAGTCTTATCGGTGAAAACCTTCACGGGCACCATAAGGCGACGGGAGTTGAGAGAAATGAGAGAGTTTCATTAGTGAAAACCCCTCGAAGGGCACTATGAGGCGACAAGATAGAGTGGCACAAAGGACCCGCATTTGACAAAGAGTCGTGCATCTGTTCATCCTCAGCAAATGAGACCATCAGAAGATGGATTGATACAAATAGATTGGGTTGATTAATCCGGAATGCACGACGTGATCGATTGGGACCGGTTGTACCATTCAGATAAGTTCTTTTTTGTTTTCGCTACATTTGTTCAGAAAGTTTCTTTCTTTTTCTATATTTTCAGTTTTCTTTGTTTAAAGGTTTTTATCCAAGTCTATTTTGAGAAAGACTTTTCAGAGCTTACTATTAGTTTCCGAATTGGTGCGAAGCAAAACGAGGGTAGGACAGACCAAATTGGTCTGGAATGTCAGGAAATGGAGAAGACCTGAAAGATGCAGTCGAAAAATCATGGACCAAGTTCCAAAAGAATCCCCTGCGAATTTTCAAGATGCGCAAATAACTCCGACAGATTATCGACTGATTCTCAAGGTGATCGGACAACACAAAACGGAGAAGGAAAAAGGAAAATGCATCCCTAGCTGATGACATTTCTATTTCCAGCGATATTAAAGAAAAATCAAACCTTTTGAAGAAAGTGATTTTGAGTCTCACCAGCAAGTTTTAAAACACAGAAAAGGGAAGGGATAAATGAAAAAACCATCCACCAACAGAAATATCATTCCCAGCAAATAACATCATCCCCGACAAGTTTCGGGAACTTAGAACAGAAGAAGGAAAAGCCATCCCCGGTAGAAATGGCACGACCATTCACCGCATTTTTAAACTAACAAATTTTCTTTGATTTGAAGCAGGTGAAAGGAAATGTCAATGATAGAAGAATGACATACCGCAAGGAATATTACCAAAACTAGGGCAGAAAATTTTCGCTATTGTCAAAAATTTTCTCAAAGAAAACAAGGACATCAATTAGAGAGATTTTAAATGAAAAAATCAGGAGCCCGCCTGTAGAATGGAGGTTGTTATTTTTAAAGTTGAAGAAATCAGAAGCCCGCCTATAGAATAGAGGTTGTTATTTCGAGTTGAAAAGACAGGAGCCCGCCTGTAGAATGGAGGTGTTATTTTTAAGTTGAAGAAATGAGGAGCCCGCCTGTAGAATGGAGGTTGTTATTTCAAGTTGAAAAAAATCAGGAGCCCGCCTGTATAATGGAGGTGTTATTTTTAAGTTGAAGAAATCAGGAGCCCGCCTGTAGAATGGAGGTTGTTATTTCAAGATGAAAAAGTCAGGATGCCCGCCTGTAGAACAGAGGTGTTATTTTCAAATTAAAGAAGTCAGGATGCCCGCCTGTAGAATGGAGGATGTTATTTCAAGTTGAAGAAATCAGGAGCCCACCTGCAGAATGGAGGTGTTATTTTTAAGTTGAAGAAATCAGGAGCCCGCCTGTAGAATGGAGGTGTTATTTTTAAGTTGAAGAAATCAGGAGCCCGCCTGTATAATGGAGGTGTTATTTTTAAGTTGAAGAAATCAGGAGCCCGCCTGTAGAATGGAGGTTGTTATTTCAAGATGAAAAAGTCGGGATGCCCGCCTGTAGAACAGAGGTGTTATTTTCAAATTGAAGAAGTCAGGATGCCCGCCTGTAGAATGGAGGTTGTTATTTTGAACTTGAAGAAGTCAGGATGCCCACCTGTAGAACAGAGGTGTTTTTTTAAGTTGAAGAAATCAGGAGCCCGCCTGTAGAATGGAGGTTGTTATTTTTAAAGTTGAATAAATTGGGAGCCCGCCTGTAAAATGGAGGTTGTTATTTTTAGTTAAAGAAGTCAGGAGCCCGCCTGTAAAATGGAGGTTGTTATTTTTAGTTGAAGAAGTCAGGAGCCCGCCTGTAGAACAGAGGAATACATTTCAAGGTCAAAGCGGAATGCAATAATACCAAAGAAGAAATCAAGAACCCCATGCGTAACAAGCTTTAAATCAAGGAAGCCGTGTCCCCAGCAGCAAGAACAAAGCTGAAGATATAAATAAGAGTTTAGAGTTCATGTACCATAATTTAGTCTAGCTTCTTATTTTATTTTTTGCACGGTGTAATAAGGAGTTCAGTAAAGCAATGGTAACAGCATGCAGCAGTAACAGCAAGATCACAGCAGTCACGGTAGTCCCAGCTACCAAAACTTCCAGAACTACATTGACCTGATTCCTGTTTAGCCCAGGATATGTAGGAAACCTTTTGTAGCAAAGGTTCGGTCAAGTCTTTTAAAAAAAAAATGCTTCACACGGAGTTCACAAAACGGGCAAAAATCGCTCGTATCCGCTCACTTATCTTTGCACAGAAACTCTTCGTGTTTACGCGCAAAGAGGGGCAGCTGTGAGCACATGATTTTTGCCCTATGAGAGAAATACTCCCAAAGATTCAAAATAAAACAATTTTAGTTTTCTTGCAATTGTTGTGACTTTTGTGTTATTTTCTTGTATTATTTGCATTTTTATCTGTGCCTATTTGCTTGTTTAAATAAATAGAATATAAAAAAAAATGCTGCATTTGTATATAAATTCAAGTTTACAATTAAGTTTATTTTTTCAGAAAATGAAAAGTCATGAAAAAAAAACATGTGTTCTTTGCATTTTTTTAAGCATTTAATGTCCAAATCGTGTGATTTAACATAATTGTGATTCATTATTATTTAGGGTTAAATTGGTTTGTTTTTAGGTAATTTAGTGTATAATTTGAGAAGGAAATCAAATTTGGGCCAAATTCAATTAAACCAACCAAAAGCTCAAACGGAATTAGTTCCAACCCAGTCCAATATTGTCACACCCTCACCCGGCCTTGTTTTTACTCAAGCGATTGATCTTGGCCATTGGATTCTTGCGATCCAACGGTCCAGATTATTCAATGCAATTAATATACCAAACCCCCCCATTCCAAGACCCAAAAACCATCTCATTCCCCCCAAAACCCTAAGTTCCTCTCGTTTTCTCCTTAGCCGCCACAACCCTTAAACACCATTCTTTCTTCTTCTTCTTCAACCCTCCAATAACACCCGCCGGAATGTTTTCCAAAAACAACCGCCAGGCAGTAATCCGGGAGCCACGCCTCCCCACCTACGTTTTCATTGCCATTATATTCTTTTTCTTCTTCTGTGTGTATATGTATATATGTTTATATATATATATATATATATATATATATAATGAAGCGGGTCGACTGATCATTGTCTCAATCCGGTTAGTCGATTTCAAATTTTTGTTCTTGTCCATATTTGTTAGTATTTCTAGATCCGAAATTATTGTATGTTGGTTGTTTGTCTTCTTGATTTGTTGTTCATCACAATTCCAGATTATCCATGAAACTTGTTTATTTATTTTGTTTAAGTCTTTAACATAAGCATGTGTAGTTAATCACTTCGATATTTATTTTGATTATAGTGTTGTTAGATTTAATTTGTAGTTCAATTAATTATTGAGTTCTATTAAGTTTGTTTTTGAATCGGACCTTGATTTCTGTATATTGTTGATTATGTGTTTGTTCATGAAATTAATTGTAGAATTTAATTGGAAATTAATTTCATGTGTTCCTAAGTTTAATTCTTGAATTTGATTAAGTAATTTGGCATTTTAAGTTGATTTTAGTGTATAATTTAAATTAGTATTATTAGACTTAATATCCAAATCGTGTGATTTAATATATAGTTGTGATTAATTATTTTTATTAAGGTTAAATTAGTTTGTTTTAGGTAATTTAGTGTATAACTTGAGAAGGAAATCAAATTTGGGCCAAATCCAAATTCAATCCAAAAGCCCAAACGAAATTCCCACTAGTCCAGTCCAAATCCACCGGGTCGACCCATTGACCCGGTCCGCCCCTAACCCAAACAATCCACTCTCTCATTTTATTTTCATTTCTTCCTAACCCTAAACCTAAAACACTTCACCCCTTTCTTCATCCTCTCTAGCCGCCGCCCAGTAGCCGCTACACCGGAAATCAGCCGACCACCTACTGTTCCGCCACACCCCACACCAACGACCACCCCCCAGCCGACGAACCCGCCGCAACCGGCTTACTCTCACGCCGCACACACACCAAGCCGCCGGCGAACTCGTCCAAACGACCCTACTGTCCGACGAAACAGTCACCAGCCTCACACCATTTCCGCCGACCATTCACGCCGAACTTCCCCAATACCAGCCAACCACCTATTGTTCCGTCGTCACTGCCACACAAACGTCGACCATAGCTGCCGCCTCTGCTCGTTCTCCACTGTTCCGCCATTTTCGGCGACCACTGTCACCACGCACCAAAGAGATCTCATCACTGTTCTTAGTTCATTGTTAAAACTCCCCTCTATTTACATTGACAGCTTCTAGGTGTTAATTTTGACTGGGTCTTGCTTTTCTTGGTTAGTTTTATTCTCTTTCATTATTTTTTTTCTTTTTGTTGAGATTTTGGCTTTGATTTGTTTCTCTATAGAAGCTCAAATTTTGGTGGTTGTCTTCTGGTATGTAAAGACATTTGAGTCGCAAGTAAATGTAGATCTGAAATTTATTGGAATCAAATTGAAATGGCTGATTGTTTCTTTGAGCAAGAATTATCGATTTCTCCTATAATTTTTTTTTATGTTTCTTTTATTAATTACCATGAGTAGTTATATGTACAGTTAATGGTATGTTTCATTTTAAAACTTGGAACTCACACTCATTTGAATGTAATAATTCGGAATTGTTGGGACTCTCAAGTGTATTGATATTGATTAAGAAACATAGGTGTTAGTAGAAACCCAGTGACCACTCCAAACGACTACCTAATGCCACAGAACACTGCTGCCTTGACAATTGAACACATACACACGAAAGCACACTGAGACACAATTGCTTCAGTCATGGTGTTTGTTATCAAGTTTAGTTTTGAAATCATATTTTTTTTTGTCATCAAATTGATAAATCACGGCCAGAAATCGATACCCAGTTTTGTAATGTTCATTTTCGATACCCAGTTTTGATATAGCCATTTTAGGAATCATTTTTTTAATGTTTTCATATGACAATATAAGTTTTAATCTAGTTATGTTCAGTTTCTTTCGAATATTTAGTCGTCAAATTTTATCTTTTATTTACAAAATTCGAAATTTTATTTTATTTTATTTGTAATTTCGAAATTTTATTTTATTTTACTTATAATTTCGAAATTTTATTTTATTTTATTGGTAATTTCGAAATTGATTTTTTTTATATATATTTTATTCGAAAAATTGTTTTAAAAGTAATTTCTCTTCCATCAATGTCGGTTAATCTAACAATTAGTGGGTTACATATTATTGACTCGTAATTAATTAGAATTTTTCTCTTTTAATAAATTATTACCTAGATTACGGGAATGCCGTTTAGCAAATTCTGCGGCTTTTCTCAAATAATAATGCGTTAGTATCTTTAGGCGCGTATTTAATAATAATACCTCCCTAATCTCGGGTACACATTTATGTGACCCCAATCCAAATCCCAATGAAGTCGGAATATACCAAAAATTGCGGACACATTTATGTGACGAAATTCGAGATATATTCTCACGACATTATAATTTTCTTCTAACAATTAAAACGGTTTGGAGTGGTAGTTTGCACATTATTTCATATTTGTATTAAAATCAGATAATCAAGCCAAATATAACAGTTGAGCGACCGTGCTAGAACCACGGAACTCGGGAATGCCTAACACCTTCTCCCGGGTTAACAGAATTCCTTATCCGGATTTCTGGTACGCATACTGTTAAATAGAGTCAAACCTTTCCTCAATTCGGGATTCAACCGGTGACTCGGGACACCATAAATCTCCCAAGTGGCGACTCTGAATATCTCAATAAATGAATCCCATTTTGATTGTCCTTTAATTGGAAAAACTCCTTTTTTATATTCGCGCCCTCGCGGGCCTGCGCCAAAAGGAGGTGTGACAAATATCATCAATTCCACTTAACAAACTAGTTCATATTGCTAAATATGGTTTTTACAACATTCTGCCCGGAATAGTAAAAATCGACCCCGGGCCCACATAATCGAAACTCAAGTTTCGAACCAAAATAAGTTCACCCAATCATCCATGAGTTCAAATATACAATTTGTTCTTAAGTTCGACTCCGAAACGAAGTCTAGATCGCAAATTCTTTGAAAACCCTTACTATACTCAATTCTCTAGTTTCTCTACCCATGTACACCTATTTAGGCTTAGGAATTCAAATAATATTGACGGGAAATGAAGAAAAAGGAGTTAAGAATCACTTACCCAAGAAGTTTGATGAAGAATCGCTCAAAAATCGTCCAAGGGGCTGTGGAGGAGAGAGTTGAACAGAAATGGGATTTTTATCCCGTTTCTGTTCTGTTTTCTGACTTAAATTCACTGGGCATAAGTTTGTTCATCGCGTTCGCGACACCCCGGTCGCGTTCACGATGAAGAAGAAGTTTTACACATCGCGTTCGCGTGGGGCTTGACGCGAACGCGAAGAAGAAAATTCTGGGGCTTACAGGTTAGCCTACGCGAACGCGAGCTAGTCCACGCGAACGCGTAGAGAAAAAGGGATGGCTCAAATTTACACTACGTGAACGCGTGAAGTAGTATGCGATCGCGATGAAGGGGAATAGCTGGGCATCGTGAACGCGACCAGAGGGACACGAACGCGTTGAAGAAAAGAAGTTGGCCATCGCGAACGCGACCACCTGGACGCGAACGCGTAGAAGGATTGTCTGCTGCAGTTTTTCTTAAGTCCAAAACCACCCCGATGCCTATCCGAAACTCACCCGAGCCCTCGAGGCTCCAAACCAAATATGCACACTAACTCAAAAACATCATACGAACTTGCTTGCGCGATCAAATCGCTAAAATAACATCAAAATCCGTGAATTGAGCCTTAAAACTCAAGAATTCTTTCAAATCTTCATAACTTTCAAAATTTCCAATTTAAGGTGGAAACACGTCAAACGACGTCCGTTTTCAACCAAACTTTCCAGGAAGCGCTTAACTAATATATATGACCTGTACCGGGCGTCGGAACCAAAATACGAGCCCGATACCAGTACTTTTTAATCAAAATTCAGTTTCATTTTCCTTAAACATTTTCAGAAAACAATTTAACAGAAAAATTCTTTTATCGGAGTTCTAGACCTCGGATTTCAATTCCGGGCATACGCCCAAGTTCCATATTTTTCTACGGATTTTCTGAGGCCGTCAAATCACGGATCCGGGTCCGTTTACCAAAAATGTTGACCAAAGTCAACCATATCAATATTAATATCAAAATTCTTCAACTTTTTCACATATTTCACATATTTCAACATAAAAATTTTCCAGCTTTGTGCCCGGACTGTGCACGCAAATCGAGGCAACTATAAATGAGGTTTTCAAGACCTCAAAAGCTCGAAATGATTAATAAAACAAGTGATGACCCTTTGGGTCGTCACATTTTGGGATAATTATTTTCCACTTAAGTCTTATTCTTTTCACTGTCCAATTCATTTTTTTAGGATAAAAGTTTATGTTGGATAATACTTTGGGTTAAAAGATGATTTACGTTTGAGAAAATATCAAAATACTAACGTAGTCATATTATTTTATATTTATTTACTGACATCAATATTACACAATAATTTATATTATTTTATATTTATATATTATTCTATTGATACGTGTAAAGTTCACGTGCAACACACGTATACTAAAGCTAGTACTATATTATAAGTATGAAGTCCTTTTAGTAAAGTTAATTTACGTAATCATCCTTTAATAGCTGAACCACCAAATTACCCTCTACCTAAAAGTTTAATTACTTGCCATTAAATCTTTTATTTGAATAATATTCTATGTCAGTTCCACTAGATAACTGTACACAAATTGGCTATTCTATTGGGTTCCTATTAAATGAAAAATTATGTCTACATAAACGTCTGAATTGAAAAAACTTTGCCATTTAATTGGAAATGGAATCAACGAGGAGAACCTAGAGATCACATTTGGGATTTAAAAGTAACATGTTAGAGATATTTAAGGTATTTTGGACAAATACATATTTAAGTGCAGTCAACTACCAAAGGCACCCAATGATGTGAAAATCCAAGTAATTACTTTTAAGTGTATTTTTTCTCAAAGGTGTTTTTTAAGATTTTTTTTTTCTTCTCTAAAACTATTTCTCTTTCTACTCAAAAGCATTTTTTTTTCTTTTCAAAAGCTTGCCAAATATTTCATTTTAGAAAAAAAGCACTTTGACAAAAAAAGTACTTTTGCCTCAAAAGAAGCTTGGCTATAACTTGACTCATAGAGAGTACTTTTGGGATTTCTACATCATTATTGGTTGAATTTTCTTCAAAGATAAACTTTCCTAAACTCATTTTGCTAGCATTAAAACAACTATTTGGTGTATATTTTGGTGTACTGTTTTCTTTTCTTAAGTGGTATATGTAATTTACATTAATTATATTGACCTTGAATATCTAGGGAACTTGTTAGCTTTGGTTCCTTGTTACCTATTACTCTATGGATAAACATTGGAAACAAATAAATTTGTTTGTTTAGAGTTTATGTACAGAAGCCTATATTAAGTATTTTTGTTGGAATTTTTAAATAATTTTTTATTAAAATTTTAGAAGATTTATGTGTTTAAATTCACATTTTTAACATTAGTCTTTTGAAACTATCATATACAGATCCAAACAACTCTAACTAAATGTCTCACTTAGCTTGCATTGATATTTTTGCAGCAAATTACTTTAAAGATATTATTCCATATTATCATATACATGTATTATACTCATGTTAAATATATAATTTTTTTCATCTTCTCATAGTTGTGAAGGTTTTCACGATAGTCAAGCTCATTTTTTCAAGTTATTTTCTTAAAGAAGTATAAATATTATGTAATGCTTGAGACGCAACTTTGAGCAATATAGTCCAATCTTAGCTTCTAAAGCAAATATAATTTTTAAATCTTTATATTTATTGATATTGGGTTCACGCGCAACACGCATACCTAAAAACTAGTATAATAAAAAAATAAGAAAGAAGAAGAAAAAACACTTAAGAAAACGGAACTATTCATCATAAAATAAATCTTAAAGAATCTTGAAAGTGGTGATCAGTCAAAGATAAAAATAGTAGCAGCAGCAAAGACAATGGAGTATATGAGAATGCATACGTGAGAACATGTGAGTACGGAGAGCAAAAGCGGAACTAAAATTTTAATTTTATAAATGGGTTCTAAATTTTAAAACCGCGACTTCAAGTACATATGATATAACTGAGTCATAAATTTAATATGTGCACACATTTAATAAATATCTTAACATGAATACATTATCTAAGTAAAAACTTAGGTTCGGCTGAACTCATGGCCGGACTTCTATCTTCGAAGCGAGAGAATGATTCTTTCATAGCGTAACTGAGAGTTCTTTTGAAGAGTTGAAATAATGATGCTCAAATTTAGCAAATTTAAAAGATTGAATTTGAGAAGGAGAGCTTTGGTGTAAATGATAAAGTTGTTGCTATGTAAGCAGGATGTCACAGATTCAAGTCGTGGAAATAGGTTCTAGCAGAAATGTAGGGGTACGTCTGTGTACAATAAACCATTGTGATCCGACACTTCCTAGGACCCCGCTTATAATGATAGCTTATATTTGATCAAAACTTAGATCTACGTCTAAATAATGAGATTTTTTTAACAAAATATGGTTAATCTTAGCCAATAATAATTTCCACTAGATTATTTAACTAGCGCCAAGACAAAATGTTATAGAACCACACTTAATGACACCAATACGAAGTAAATAGCAAAAATTCAAAAATAGCAAGATTTACCACTGGTCGTTGAAAAATAGCCAAGTTTCAAAAGTCATCAAAATTTAGTCACTTTAATCTGTTCAAAATCTGGAAAAATATGCCCGCAAATTTTACTGGAGTTTCACCATAAATATGTTTGAACTTCCGTAAATTTTACGAGAGTTCCAGGATAACTATGCTGGAACTCCCGCAAATTTTACGGGAGTTCAAGCATAATTATCTTGGAACTCCCGCAAATTTTACGGGAGTTCCAGCAATTATAATTGTCCAGTATAATATACTGGAGTTTGGAGCACTCGTGCTCCAATCTCCCACAAATTTTACAGGAGTTAGCAAAGTATACCGGTCCAGCATAATATACTGGAGTTCGTACACAAATGCACTAGAACTCCCGTATATTATACTGGACCGATCCCAGTTGCAACAAACTAATGGCTATTTTTTATTGATTTCTTAAATAATGACTATTTTTCATTGACCAGTGTAAAAACTGACTATACCATGAAGTTTTAACAAATACTCCCTCCGGTCCAAAATAAGTGATTTTTTGGCCTTTTTTTTGTGGTCCAAAATAAGTGATTTGTTCGGATTTCAAGAATGAATTAATAATGTTTTTCCTATATTGTCCTTGGAGTAAATAGTGTTGGAATATGTATTAGAGTGTTTATGTAAGATGGTAAGGTTAAAATGGTCAATTCAATTGCTAATTAATGCTAAAAAGTGATTTTCTTAATATGTGTGAAAATATCCAAAAAAATCACTTATTTGGGACCGGAGGGAGTTGGTGCGAATATACGGGTTGAGTAACACGGGTTTCATTTTTACCTTCTAGCTTATCATTATTCACCTCTAAGGCTCTACCTACGGCCGTAATCATGTCAGAGATTCATACCACACAAAGCTAGCTGATTTTACAGTACTTGGCCGAGTGGTTCAAATTGTTGTGTGGTTAAACCTCATTTGTCCACTTCCCACTGTGGAGTGTGGACACCCTTGCTCACATGTGAATTAACAAGGACAACGTTTTTTCACGTATACATTCTTCCGTTCAATCTATGTGACATAATTTAACTCGGTAGGATATTAAGACTAAAATAAATATTTTTAAACTTATGATACTAAATACATTAAGATATTCGTGTAGTTATAACAAAAAAATTAAGATTAAATTCAGAAGTTTAAAGTCAAATTATTTTTCAGATATAAAATTATCTCTTACGATGCTGATATTTTTTTTTTGCTTCTGTTGATATCACGGATTCTATTATATACTTTTGTCATCGTGAGCCGAGGGTCTTTCAAAAATATCTCTGCTCCTTAGGAGTAAGAGATCGACCCACTTGTGAAATTATATGGGTTGTTATTGACTTATTGTTATTTCCGCTTTCATTAACGGACTAAAAAAGCAAAGAGTCTCACATACACCGAGACAAATTTAATAATATTACGACATGAACATAACATGTGTATCACGTGTAAGTTGTACACATCGTGTAGTATAAAGTTGATCTAAGACTAATTCACTATACCTTGAACAAAACACTCTGAAAATGGAAGAAATCACCAGCCAAAAGACTCATGTTTTAGTTCTTCCTTCTCCTGCACAAGGCCACATAAATCCAATTGTTCAATTTTCCAAAATTTTGGCATCAAAAGAAGTTAAGGTGACAATTCTTACTATAGATTTCGTATGCAAAGCCATGCTATTAGATTGTGGCCCATTTATAAACATTGAGTCTATTCCACACGAGACAATACCAGTAGAAGGAGTTGATAATTTTCTTGAATGGTTCCAAACATTTATGTTGGAAAAATTCCGTGATATTGTTGAGAAATTTGGTGATTCTGAATATCCTGTGAAAGTTGTGGTAATTGATTCACTTATCACTTGGATAATTGACTTAGCACATGAGCTTGGTTTAAAAGTGGCTGCATTTCATACACAACCTGTTGCTCTCTCTGCCTTGTACTATCATATAGATCATGAAGACTCTACTAATAATATTCCTTTTGATGGTTCTGTTCCTGTTTCGTTGCCTTCGCTTCCGTTGCTGGAAAGGGAAGATTTGCCTTCTTTTATATGTGAGACTGATGCATATCCTACTGTTAAAAGACTTGTCTTTGACCAGAACTTCAATTTCAAGAAAGCAGACTGGCTTCTGTTCAACACATTTGACACGTTGGAGGAGGAGGTATTGTATCTCTCACCATGCTAAGATAAGATACATTTTAAATAAATACCATTTTTCCCTCTATTTTATTTAATATGCCACTGTTTGATTGGTCACGTACGGAATTTAATAAAGAAAGTGGACTTTTGGCATGTACTAAAAGTACTCTTGGAACTTATGGGTTGTGTTTGGTACGAAGGAAAATATTTTCCTAGAAAATATTTTTATGGAAAATGAGTGGTTTTATCACATATTTTCTTTTGTTTTGTTGGTAAGTGGAAAATATTTTCCGGAAAATATTTTCTATTGTTTGGTTAGAGAGTAAAAAATAGTTTTTTTAGAAAAATATTTTTTATGCAACTCTCCTTACCCCTTCCCTCCCACCTCCCCCACCATCCCCCACCCTTTCCCTAAGTCTTTAAAAATTGACACAATCTAAAGGAACCCGTAAACTTTATAACGCAAAAACCACATATTTTCGAACCCGTAAACTTTATAATTTTTAGACCTGTAAACTCCAAACACATAAACCTCCAAACTCATAATTTTGGAACTTGTAAAATTTTGAGTGTTTATATCGATAAATAATAACAAAAATATATTTTAATTTTAGAGAGGAGGAGAGGGTGGGAGCTGGGCTGAGGGGCAGTGAAACGAAAAAAAATAGAAATTTGAAAATTCAAAAAAAAAAAAATTGAGGTAAAAAAATACTTTTTTTGTGGGTGGGGGGAGTGGGGCTAGGTGGTGCAGAAAAATAAAAAGAAGAAATAATTGCAAAAAAATAATTGAGGTAAAAAAATGATTTTTGGGGGTAGGGGGTAGGGTGGTGTAGAAAAATAAAAATAACAGAAATTTGAAATTGCAAAAAAAAAAAATTTTAAGGTAAAAAAAATACATTTTTTTCGGGGTAAGGGGGTAGGGGGTAGCGGTGGGGGCTGCGTGGTGCAGAAAAATGAAAAAACAGAAATTTGAAATTGCAAAAAAAAAAAAAATATTAAGGTAAAAAAATATTTTTTTTCAGTGGGTTGTGGAGGGGTAGTAGGGTGGATGGAAAAACTGAAATTTAAAAAAAAAAAAATTGGAGAAGGGGTGTGGTGGATTGGTAAGGGTGATAAAGGTTGAGAAGGAGCTTTGGAAAATGTTTTCCCTTCTTTTGATAAGGAAAACATTTTCCTCAAATTGAAGGAAAATGAATTGATAAAGAAAATATTTTTCAAAATATTTAAGTCAACCAAACATGGAAAAATTAGAAAATATTTTCCTTCATACCAAACACACCCATGGTTTTAATTATCCTTATAGGTAAAATGAGAAGTTTAAAGTTAAAATTTTCATATATATATATATATATATATTTTTTTATAAACAAAAGGGAACCTTGGCGTAACAGGTAAAGTTGATGTCATATGACCAATAGGTCAAAGCCAAAAGCGAAGCTACATTTATTGCGCCGAAAATTATACCGTAGATATAGGTAAAATATAAGGTTTCAAAAGGTATATATAGTAACACATATTGATTATCCTTTGTGAGCAACTTTTTTTCTCATTCTTTCAACTTTGAACACACTTGGAGAAATTTCTGGCTACAGGTTCGAGCCGTAGAAATAGTTTCTTGTAAAAATACAGGGTAAGACCTCTTATAATAGATACTTGTGATCCGACCCATTCCTGAATCCTTCTCACAGTGGAAGCGTCGTGCACTGGGCTGCCTTTTTGGTTTTTTAATTTCTATACAGACTAAAGTAACTACCCAGAATACTACAACAACATATTATTTCTTTAGAATGCAGATACACTGATATACACACATCTCTACAAATTTCTATATGAATAATCTTATATTTTGGGTGCTGAATTTGCACAGGTGATTAACTGGTTAAGGACCCAATATTCAATCAAAACGATCGGACCAGTTGTTCTATCAATGTATCTTGACAAAGAATATGACTCAAGTCTAACCAAACCACATTATGAAACATGTAAGAAGTGGCTAGACTCAAGGGAAATTGGCTCAGTTATTTATGTATCATTTGGAAGTTTGGCCAGTCTTGGAGAAAAACAAATGGAGGAATTAGCATTGGGATTAATAATGAGCGACTCCTACTTCTTGTGGGTTGTTAGAGATACTGAAGAAAACAAACTTCCAATTGAATTCATGTCAAAGGTATCAGAAAAAGGACTAATAGTGAATTGGAGTCCTCAACTTGATGTCTTAGCTCATAAATCAGTTGGTTGTTTCTTTACTCATTGTGGATGGAATTCGACGATGGAAGCGTTGAGTTTGGGAGTGCCAATGGTGTGTATGCCTCAATGGGCAGATCAACCAACTAATGCAAAATTTATTACTGATATATGGCAAGTTGGAATTCGAGTTAAGGTTGGAAAAGATGGTGTAATTACAAGAGAAGAAATAGCAAGTTCAATAAAGGAAGTTATGGTGGAAAAGAAAGGAGCAATGCTAAAAGAGAATGCAATTAAATGGAAAAATTTGGCTAAGGAAGCAGTAGATGAAGGAGGGAGTTCTGATAAGAATATTAAGGAATTTGTTCAAGCTTGTAATGCACTAAACTGAGTAAACAATTCAGTGAACATTACATGTGTTTTTTTTATTTTTGTACCATGTTTAATTTGTGGTTTCCAATCGTATCATTATGTATTGTTTGTATTTGAGATTGTATTGAACTCTATTATGTTATTGATGTAAGTCTGAGTATATGTATTTTGTTATTTTTGTTGTTTAATTTGATTGTTTCACACCCCTATTTTAACATCTTTAATCGCTTTAAAAATAAATAAAAAGATTTGTAAAGTTCAAAAGGGTTTTCAATTTGAAAAGTGACAAAAATTGTGTTTCAAAATAATTTTCGGTATCACCTACCTGATATTGGGTTTCGGTGTGCTAGGTCATCATTTAAAAATAAATTTTTCCTTTCAAAACACGTTTGACTCTAAAATATAGTCAGCACCAAAAATTTCGAGAAAGGGGATTTATTTGATGGGATAAGGTATTAGGTATTCCCCGTAACTAGTAAATTAAATTGGATGAAGTAACATTTACATAGCTTGAGAAGCAATATAACAGAACCCCTATTTTCTAGCGGGGACTTTGAAAAAGAATCGAGAGGTATTCTGTAGGCATTGTAATTTTATGTTCGTAAATTGCAACAAATACCTGATAAAATAAATGAGAAGAAAGATTACACACATAATATTTGCGCAAAATTGTATTAGTTCATTATAATTAAGTGATGGTTACACAAATTTCTACCCATGAACTTATTATAACTAAGTGCTAGAATAGATAGAAAAGGAAGAGAACAAGACTAAGTTTTAGGAGTAATAAATTGAAAATAATCGAGACCGTAAAATATTTCAATATTGTAGTATTTGAATTCAAATAATATGAGTATTACAATCTATATGATTTCTCATATTCTTTTTTTTTAAAGAGTAAATAAATTTAAGGGTCTCTAAGCTTGGTTTTGAATCTATATTTGTTTTCATGAGCGATAATCTTGAATTCACTATAACGAACTTTGATTTGAACTCATACTCATTGAACCTTGATTTTTCTCTTGTTCTTGAGCTTGAACTTGACTTCTTGAACTTGAACGTGATTGCTTGAAACTTGAAACTTGTATAGAGATTTGTAGTGTTTGATCAACAAGCTCTCTCTTGCTTCTTGTTATAACTTATGGTGTCTTCTCTAAGTTATGAAGACCCCTATTAATAGTTGTGGAAAAGAGGAGGTATGATCAGAACAAGCTCTTTCCGACCAATCGAATTAAAGTGTAACAAGGATGCATTTGGTTAGCCAAAAAATGCCTCTTGCATGTGTGGCACGATTATATTGGCATTTTAATTTGGCTTGGCATACCTTGTCATTTTGACACATGGCATGATCCTATTGGCCCTTCTATTAACCTAGCGTGTCATGTCATTTGACACGTGGCACCAAACTGCCCGTTTAGAAAGATGACATCTTGAGCTTGAAGAAGTGGGTTCATCCCTAGTAGCTCAATTAAATGGGCTAACCTAATGAATTCGAGCTTATTTATTTAATCCATATACATATGCCTTATTTAACTTATCTAATCATATTAGCCCATAAATTTATTTAAAATAATATATTTTAAATTTAAAAATAGTCCAAATTATTTTACGAATTTAATTTATGCTTGCAAGATGACAATACATACGTATTTAATCGTGTTTAATGATGAATGTATATACAAAATACATAATGCTTATTTAATTTGGTGTAAGAGATGAGTATGTGTAAAAAGAAACGAAAAAGGGCCAAAACTATCTCTATCGTTTGCTAAATTGTTTATAAATACCCTTCGTCTATCTATCCGTTTAAAAAAATACACCCCGTCCATCTATCCGTTCAAAAAAATACACCATGTCCATCTATCCGTTCAAAAAAACATACGACACTAATTTTATTAACAAAAATAGCCCAACGACTAACAACAGATTTGATGGGTCTTTCATTTAACGATATGACGATTTTTAATTGGGCCACATGATAATCTTTGATCAAGAATCAAATATAGATCTTATTTTTACCTATTTACCTGGTCTGACCACAAAAATTCATGTTTATATGGATCTTATTTTTATCTATTTACCTGGTTTGACCACAAAGATTCATGTTTCTCTTCAAGAAAATAAGATTAAAAGACAAAAGACTTACTCTTACTAGATATAGATTAGCGTTTTGTCAAGCAGTACCTTAGTTTCCTTTTATCACATCATCGTTCAAAATACAACCAGCATAAGATATTTTTTTGAAATTTATTTTAAGTATAAATTAAATGACAGAATTAAATTTATTCAGAAGAAGTGGACAAACACATTTCCAATAGGTCATATTCACCGGAAGCATATTATATATAGTGGTATAAGAAAGTGCTGTAAGATGTAAATACTAAAACCAAATTAACATATGCTCCACATGGTCTGCTTATCATTGGGAAATAAAATTCCTACATTTACCAAACATTTAACATAAATGAAAGAGAGGTACTAGCAAATGTGCCGCAAATATATTTTACGCGATTCAAGAAAAAATGATACTGTATTATCCCTGTAAAAATAATAATAATAAAAAAAAGAAAATTCCGGCTATCAAAATATAAGTAATTTATGGAGAAGATTAAAAGCAATAATACCTCTTTATTCAACACAAGACTTAGCAGCAGCCTATATTTTTATCCGATTCAACGGATTCTCTTCAAATCGATTGTCTATAATAACATTTTTATTGTAATCTTTACGCAATACTTTCTGTATTTTTTTACGACCTGTTACCCAAAGCCATCTTCCTCCAAATAGTACTGCCCCTCATTGTTTCTGTAACATAGTAGAATGAAATATTTTGTGAGATATTTCATGAGTGTGACGGGTGATAAGGAAAAGGAGAGGAAAAAAAAGCAAAGAAAAAGAAAGATAATAATTAGGCGGGTCAAATAAATAGGATCAGGCCAAGTAAATATTAAAAATAAGAGCCATATTTGATTCTTGGTCAAAGATTGCCACGTTGCCCAATTAAAAATTGCCACATCATTAAAAAAAAATCATTAGTTCTGACGTTAGTCGTGAGGATATTTTTGTTAATAGAATTAATGTCGTGTATTTTTTTGAGCGGATTACGAGGGGTATTTTTTTGAATGAATAGATGAACGGAGAGTATTTATAAACTATTTAACAATCAATAGGGATAATTTTGGCACTTTTTCGAAAAAGAAATTACATGGTTACTTATAATTCCGTTATAATTCTCATAAGGTCATTGTTACAAACAATGTTACCATTTGGGGTGTTCATAAAAATCCGAAAAATCAAACAAATCGACCAAAAAAAATCGATACTTTTTGGTTTGGTTTGGTTTTGGTTTTGAATTTTAAAAACCGATAAAATTTGGTTTGGTTTTTATTTTAAGAAGAAAAAACCGAACCAAACCGGCTATAGGAGTAGCTATTTCAAATTTATTATTACACTTATATATATGTATATTATTACACAAAGTTTCAAAAAGTTTATGGTAAATGTTAATAGTTTGCACTTTTAATATAATTCTTTATCTTTACATTCTAGTTTGATTGGTAATTTTCTTTTATTTAGTGTAAGAATCGATTTCGTATTAAAAATAATATATTTTTAATTGAATCCTTAAATTATTTATCACTGTTTGATTCAACTATTATTAATATATCTTAGTAAATTATAGATTTCTTAAAAGGCTATTGATTTGATAGTGTTACGTTGAAAATGTGGTCGTCAGAATATATATTTGATAGTATATATCTTATATTTAACAAAAAACCGACAAATAATCGAAAAATCGATATAAACCGAATCAAATAAAACTGACTTAATTAATTTAATTTGATTCTAATTTAAAAAATTAACTTGCTTAATTTGGTTTCTTTATAGAAAAAAACTAATCCACCCCATGGTTACCATATCGGTCCTTCTACTTTGTCAAGGAAAAAGACCAAGCTACCCAATTTGCCCCTGCAACGACCAACCGACTTCCCGTTCCATTTTACAACCTATAGGTATCGACTTGGCGGCAATACTTCAAAATTCAACGCAAAATCTTTGACAGTTTAGTGGACAAACTGAAATGGGTGTTCAAGGTCTCTGGGAGCTCTTGGCCCCCGTCGGCCGCCGCGTGTCCGTTGAAACCCTCGCCGGAAAAAAACTAGCAATCGGTAACCTCAGTTCCTTTTACCCTAACCCTAATTATATCTACAAAACTCACTGATCATACTTATACTGATTACTGCGTCAAAATTTGTTATTTATCAGATGCAAGCATATGGATTATACAATTTATGAAAGCAATGCGAGATGAAAAAGGGGAGATGGTGCGGAATGCTCATATTTTGGGATTTTTCCGTCGAATTTGCAAGTTACTCTACCTTCGGACCAAGCCAGTCTTTGTATTTGACGGTGGCACGCCTGCCCTCAAGCGTAGAACGGTGATCGCGCGTCGCCGCCAGCGCGAAAATGCTCAGGCCAAGATTAGAAAAACTGCTGAAAAATTGCTCCTTAATCATGTTAGTCCATCAATTATTTAGAGTTATGTGTTGCGGAGCTAGAATATGTTATATTTATTAGTGTAACATTCTTAAAAGTGGTTAAGTTTTTAGTAAGACATCACACAATTCTTTATGGTA